>JANHGB010059827.1:15283-66207 GCA_026283785.1 Coracopsis vasa
TGCCACAAGTAGTGCCCCATAGATCCCTGCCCTATAGACCCCACCCCATCGATCCTTGCCCTACAGATCCTATCTCACAGATGGCAAGGTAATTCAACACTGTACATTCTTTGACTAGTCTCTGCTTACTGTGAGGTAATGTCAGAAGGAAATTAAGTGATCTAAAGCCATCTCCAGATGTTCATATGGTTCAGCTTTGGTTTGTCTCAAAGACCTCCTTATTCATCCTAGAAGGATGGTGACAAAGAAAAAACTTCAGATTTAGGTTCTTTCCTGAGATCCTTAACAATGTGCCTGAAGTTAAATTTTAAGACTGAAAACTTCAGAATATTGCAGTAGACTTGCAGATCAAGGAAACAGGAGGAAAAGTCATTGTCAAAATATCTCAGCTGAAAAACTTATGCAATTGTTTAACCATTAATTGCAATGCAATTTATTGGGCAGTTCATTTATTCAGTTTATTAAAGAATTAATTGCAATCTATACAGTTCATGCAATAAATATAGGTGAGTTTTTCGATTACTCTTTGCATATGGTTGAAAACTTTATTATTCTAGATTTCACAAATGCAAACATATCCAAGAATAAAGAAAAGTTAAAAATACTAAAGGTAAAAATATCTCACCAATTTGACTTCAGCTTCAAAGCGCAGTTGGTCATCTTGCATTGACAAGTAGTAAAGAAACTCAGTCTCTTTTCCCTTTCTTCCCACAAATATGCAAATTTTGTGGCCAGATTCACAGTTTTCATAAATAGAATAGGAAACAGCTTTAGAGATTTTTCCCATGTTAAATTTGAGAAACAAAGCAATCCATATGGTAATCAATACAGTTAATGATAAACTGTAGGCCAAAGTGAATCATAACAAGAAAGAAAATGGCATTTTAACCAGACTACAAACACTGTATACAAGACATTTAATTTTGGAGTCACTCTGCAGCAGATCTCTGTCTCTTTCTACAGATGAGAAATACAATCTAACAGTACATAGCAATGTTCTCAAGTCCATATAAAAGACATATAATTACCATCTGCTAGAAAAAGTTCCCTGAAAAATATCTTGGCTTTTTGATTTTATTATCCAGGAGGATTATTTTACCATGAGTGGTGAAAGAACAACATAATTTTAAGTAAGTGAGCAGGGACATCTCTCATCCTATCCCTGCCAAACATGGCTTAGCAAAATACGTACAAGTAATGAGAAGGAAGAAAAGAAGCAATATGCCTTTGGCAGCCAAATTCTAAATTCAGAGTCATTATCACAAGTAAGAGAGATAATTAGCATTGTGTCTGAAACACTACTCTCAACCCAGGAGAATATTGGTAATAAAATGTTGAACTTGATCCTTGATCTGAGATTGATCATCTCTGGAACTGAGCATCACTGAAATTAATCTTTCATCAACTAAAATTCTCACCATAGAGATGCCTTGAAGCACGAAAGGAAGGGACTTCCCAAACTTGCTCTTGTCAATTTCCCTATGTTCCAGTACTGCAAAAGATATCATTGGAAGTTCCTACATGCTGCCATTTCAAGAAATGAACTTTTCAGGATGATAGAGGAATAAACAAACAATTAAGAACTGTAATGAGTTCAGGCATCGTGCACAGTCCTACCTTCACATGCAGTGATGGTGAAGAGTATTGTGCATGCTGCAGTTGATGATCTGCTAATGTTGGTGATCTAGACACACTTGATTCCTTACCCAAGCAAATCATATTGGCAGCTGAAGGACAGTTAGCAGCAATGGTAGCTGAAGGATTTGTAATTTTATGCCTGAGATGACTGATGCTTGTGACCTTTCTCTAAAATTGCTCCTTTAAGCTGTGATACAGAATATAAGTATCAGTTCATGTTTTCTCCTGAAACTGCTGCTCCAACTCTTGCAATATGCCCACTTGCACTTCTGGAGGTGAAGAGTTACTGGATTTCATCAGCTCACAGAAGACTCCATTTGTTTATTTATTTTTTTAATTTTTTTTTTCTAAGCAACCAGCTCATTCACTAGCTGTCTCAAGATGTTTGCAGCTTAAAAAGTGAACTGTCAAGGGTTATGGTTTTAACCCTTTATTTCCTCCATTCTCCATGGACGACAAACAGAAGCTGGGGCAGCAGGACTGTGTGATACTGCAGAGCATGAACTGTCTCCTTTTAAAGCTCTTCCTTCTGCATGAACCTTTCTTGAATCAAGGGAAGAGTTACTTTCCTGTTATTATCGCTAAAACAATTGCAAGCAATTGCAGCCCCAAAAGAGTTGCCTAGTGTGCAAAGCAGCTCACTATCATGCTGAAAAATTTTAATTATCAGTATTTAAGTAATTAAGCTAACCATTTGATGGTTTTAGGCCTTTTGAGTTGCTGCTCATGATAGATTTTATAACTGTATCAACACTGCTCTTCAATCTATATGAAGGATTTCCATTCCATTTAATGATTATTCCAAAGTCATATCAACAAGAATTATACTAGTAAGTATGAAAGTGTAGCAGTCTAGTTAATGTAATTTCCTCAAAACCTTATGGCATTCTTATGGCACCATCAAAATATTTGAAATAATATTATCATTTATACTGAAAAAGAAATCCAGAATTGCAGTTTGACTATTTGTAATTTATTAGCAGTACAGTGTGCTCAATAAAATTTACATGACAAGACTTTAAGACTAGAACTGTTTTTCAATTTTCTGTCTCTGAGGAAAAATGAAAATTCTTTATTATTAATAGTAGCTGTTATTCTATGGATGTATAATAACAATATAAACAAGCTATTTTGTTCTTCATTATTGCTACTGACAAGGCCCCAGAGCACGTCAGATATTGTTGACATACTCCCCTGAGTTTATTCATCAAACAAGCTGACTTGTTTCTTTTGCTTTGAAGAGGCAGATACAGGTAGATTGAAATGTCACACCCATTTTAAGCCTCAGAGTAAGTATAGATAATGTTTGTGATGTCAAAGAAATATGTTATTTCTAACCCACCAAAATATTAGCAGAAAGGTGAGATTTCAGAGAAATCAGTTTTATTTCTCTTTGCCTTTTCACTCGTGTTAGTCCTGTTAGTATCTTTATAATGGATGTTAAAGATCACTAAGCTCATACCTGAGGACATATCCCCCAAATTTTCCTTTCTTGATGCACAAAGGCAAAGTTAGAATGTTTATTCTTAATAAGATAGCCTTCTGTTGACATACATCATCTTTTTAAACAAGCTCTAAATTTATGTCTTCACACTGCTAATGGCTTTACTCTATGGTTCATCTCAAAATATCTTCACCTTTCTTTCAGATTTCATCAGGCTTCATCAAGAAGCTGGAACAGGAGTTCTGCAACTGACACTTTAGCTGCATTTGCTACATCTGGTATTTGAATTTTAGTTGTGTCTCAAACACCAAAATACTAGAATAGAGGTCCCTGTGTAAGACCCATCCATATCATCTTTCATGCTCATTGTGCCACCCTGAAAACACTTGTTTGGATTTAACTAAATCTAAAACTAAAATAAAGATTTTATTTCAATTGTACTGAGTTAAATGACATTCTTGGATCTATGAAATCATGTCACTGGTCATTCTGATAAGGAAATTATATTAAAATGCTCTCTGCCTTGATATCAGGGATCTAAAGCTGTTACTTCTCTCCTGCTATAACTCAATTTATACAATGTTAAAGCTTTAAACTGGGCTAATTTTAAGATACTCTATCTTTGATATTGATGAAATAGTTTATAGTAGTTCCCAGTCATGCATGTACTGAATAAGCTTATTGAGCTTTTAATAAATTTCAGTAAGTTCTTAATGGCAAAGGCTGTAAAACTCATATATTGATCGAAACCTTATATTAGTGGACTGGCTGTGGGGATTACTAGAGGCACAGCTGTCTTTTCCAACCAATACTACAAAATCAACCTTCTAGAGAGACATTTGCAGTGTTCTCTTCCATATGGCAGTTAAAGATTAACTCAGTTGAAACCTCACCTCAAATGATGCAGTCATTTGAAAGAAGCAGTAATAGGTGGTAATGTCTTTATGAATCCTCCTGTTACTGGACATATGGAGGCTACTAACTGCATAGGCATCCTTGGACATTGTCTGCAAACCTTAAGTTCAGGCAAGCCATAAAAATGTACTTACTCCATTAATGAGATACTTTCTGTGAAAGTGTAAGCTTTTGAAATTACTCTACAATCCCCTCACTGGTCAACCCAAAACAGATTCATTGCCTTGGTTGCTGATAAGAAAGGAACATGAAAGGTGACTCTTCGTTGGAAATGATCAGTGAGTTTTAAAAAAAACTCTGAATTGTTACAGTTTTTTTACTTTAGTTCATAACCTTTTAAACTGCATCATGGACAATCAGTTATAAGATCCACATTGTTTGAAGAACTTACTACCAGTTCTAAACAGAGATCTGACAAATTTGAAACTGGCAATGTAGTTGGCAATGTACTCAAATCTCAGTGTGGTATATACGGGGGACACGTCTCTCACAAGTAAGTTGAATCTTCTGCATTGCATGGTCTCTATTTTTTTTTTTTTAAGGAGAAAGAGGCATCTGATAGTTTATATTTGCTCTGAGTCTCTATGTACCGCGTCAAAGAATTTCTAGGCCAGATACATTTGATCAGTTCTAAGCTCATATGTTGTTTCTCACAATTTCTGTTCTTCAGCTTCAAAGCCTTGAAAATAAATCAGTCATGAAAGCATAGGTATGGTTTATTTCTCAGTGTCAATTACACTTTAAACTAAATATGTAAAATATTTATTTCTGAGCTTACCAATAACTTCATTTATGACAAATATTCATTAGTGCTGAACACACTGCTGTAGTCACATTTTTCTTTGATTTAATGTTTTAGAACTAAGCTATTAGTTTTCTGTGCAGTCTGTTTTGAATGATGCTGACTGTCTTTCTATAAAGACAAATAGCCTTGAAGAGCATGTTTTAGAAATTCCATCATGACAAGAAAGATGTGATCAGTAGCAGGGCAATTATGTTTCTTAAAAGCTTTTCCATTCCAGTATCAATTAGGAATATTGTGGTTTTCTTCCACTATCTTAAAACACTTACCCAGAAGGTGGTTTGTCTTTTTAATGTTTTCTGCTCTTGTATATTTACGATTACATTACTGAGTGATTCAGTTTTAAGAATTATCTGGACTCCTTTGGATACTTGAAAACACGCATCGCAATATACTTGTTAAAGTGTGAAGACTGTGATCCATTGTACCTCTTATCTCTTCTTTGTAATTTTCAAAAGTTAAATTTGTAAGTTGTGAACTTTGTAAAATCCATTTTTTATAAATAAACAAAAGGCTACTCTCCTACTATTATTGTTAACAGAGAGCTGGATTGCCTGCCGTAGGAATCGGGCCATTGAAACACTAATAGGTATGAAACACCAATATGTATGAAACATGAATATGCATGCAAGCACTTGTATGGGTCATAAACTCTGAATCCTTATGGTGAAGCACTGTGAAAAACTTTATCCATAGACGATATAGCTTTGGAACAATGTCTGATTACTACCAAAAGTCATCAGATCTGCATTCATGATGGAGAACCCCAAAGCAGGCCCAGATACACTGGTATGTTTCACAGAATGCATGCATGTTTTATAAAGCCCATGAAATATGGATAGTAGGATTTTACTTTCAAAGGTACTATTTACTCAGTCTTGCCTTTTGAGAGGACTCGTGTTACCTCTGTGACCCATATACTCCCAGATCTTTCTGTTCTTAGCTGGTTTTATAGTGTTAAACTCTAGGAGTAGGTCAAAATAATAACCTGTGATGTGTGTATCAAGCATTACCAGCATCAGGAGTGGAGCCTTCAGTGTGCAAGCTTGCTATAGCATTAACACTGCTAATTTTCAAAAGTAAAGAGAGCCCCATGCATTTTAGTAACAATGCTCGTTTGTAGATCAGTTATGCATTTTTACAGGGCCATTATAATGTCGCAGAAGATAAAGGCATCTAGAACAGTTGCCCCTACCTGGCAGGTCAAGTGTCATCAGGGCAGGGATAAACACTTATGATGTGATCACTCAGTTAAGCAATGACCAAGGATTTGTAGAGATATGAACTCTGGCAATGGAACACCACTCCTGATTTTTAGGAGCAATCCTTACAGGGTGTGAAAGGAACATAAGAAGGACAAACTATAAGAATATATTGAGAACTAAGATATTAATAGAAAACCTAGGGAAGCCTTTTGCAACACAATCAAAAGTTCAGACTGATGGAAAACTGATGGAGATGTGAGGCAGCCAACCATCCTACCCGTAATACCTCCAGATAAGCCTATCAGGAAAGGTTTTAAACTGGCAGTGATTTATTAGAGCAGAGACATGGTTGTACATGTACTTTGTCTTTTGGGAGCTGAATATTATTTCTTTATTAATTTTCACCCATATGTTTAAATAGGTCATTAGTCATTATCTATTTATGTTATACCAGTTCCAAATAAATAAATACTACATTTCACTGATGAAACTGTATGCTTCAAATACTCTAGGAGTTAGATACATGAAAGTACTTAATTATTTGGGGAAGTAAATTATCCTTGTCTATTTGAAATGTCAAAATGTCCTGGATAGAACAGACTGCACTTCTGACTGATCTAATTTATTTAAATACACTACTATTTTTAAAGGTGCAAATCCTATCTTTTTTACTATCTGTGTATGTACACACATTCAGCCTTAGCTGGGAGCCAGGTCTGGTGTTTGGTGACTTGATCTGTGTATGTACACACATTCAGCCTTTGCTGGGAGCCAGGTCTGGTGTTTGGTGACTTGATGTTTATCAGAAGCCTAGGCTGAAGCCTGAATGCTCTTGCTATTGACACTGTTCAAAACCTGAGCCTAGATTTAAACACTCCCTCAGTCAGAGTTTAAAACTCCTAATCCCTACTGTGAGCTGAGCTTGACAGCTGAGTCTACCTGAATTTGACATGTAAAGCAAATTCCAGTGTGGTAACCAAAGGCTATGTTACATCATACACCCATGTTTTGGGACTCTTAAGATATTCTTGGCTGTGAATTTTCTTAGCTGTCCTGCTAACAGATCTAAAGGTAATACCTGATTCTCAGCCTCCTCTGCACTCACCTACTATCTCACAAACTGTCAAATGCTTACTCAAAGGCTGAAATATGAATAAAGTTTGATATAATTAAGATAATCCTAGAGCAATTGTTTTTCCACTTAATATTTTGCTTAGAATTTTCTTTCTGTGCATGAAGCTGGAAGACACGCCTTGCTTTTCTGAAAGCTGGTCTGTTTATCTGTTGATATAACTCAGTGTAATAAAAGACAATATTCTTTCCTACCACACATACACTAAAGAGCAACTCTAGAGAGTTTTATTTAAAGTGTTAGAAGGTAGCTGAATATTTGTAATCACATGGTTACCTGTGGCTGTGAAATAGGTGATGAGAATTACTGGCTACTCTGAAAGACTAGCTGGAAGGTTTTCTAGTTGCAAACCCAACTCTTACTGCTTTTGGTAGGTCTGTCTGTGTGGTAACTGGTCCTTTGAACAAAAAGAGCTGTCTATTGGCACAGCAGGTAGCTGAAGGACACAGACAGGTAAGACAGAAGAAACCCCTTAAGAGCTCTCTTTGTGTTGATGAGAAGTTGAGCCTCTGTTAGTAGTAGAGATGTAAACATATACATTAGCAATATCTAAAATTAAGTGAAATAAATCATACCCAGCTAAAGTGTGGTTGTATCTTTTCACTTTCTCTCATGATAACCTAAAAAGGGACAAAGTATTCCTGAAAGCAAAGACCAGTTCAGGTGATGCGTGCTATACAGTTATGGCAATCAACAGCAGAGTCAAAGAAGCTCTTCTACTTAGAACAAAACCACAAGATGCATACAGTAACCTTCATTTCTCATTCCTTTAAAAGTCTAGTCATAGAATCATAGAAACATAGAATCATAGAATCATAGAAACATAGAATCGTAGAATAGTTAGGGTTGGAAAGGACCTTAAGATCCTCTAGTTCCAACTCCCCTGCCATGGGCAAGGACACCTCGCACTAAACCATGTTACCCAAAGCTCTGTCCAACCTGGACTTGAACACTGCCAGGGATGGAGCACTTACCAGTTCTTTGGGCAACCTGTTCCAGTACCTCACCACTGTAGTTTTTCAATAATTCCTGAGGTCATATCTGATCTGAATAGACTTATTTGTGTAAGAAGTCTTGGACACTCTGCTTCAGTTTTGTTGTTCATAATATTACATCTATAAAGAAGTATTTTCTGTTCTTCAGCTTTTAAAAACAGGTGACTGCAAGATGCATTACCTTAAAGTAAGTGACAGATATGGATTTTTTCATATTTAAGCACGATGAGCTCTTTTTATATTCATGTAAAAAGAAAAATGCATTTTCATAATGTTTCAACAGTGCACATCAGTTTATTTCAGAAGGATGAGGAAGATTTTGATCTTGTCTGAAAATTAATGGACTAATGAACAGAGAAAGAAGCAAGAAAGAAAAATGAATCATCCTCATTTTTATTCTGCAAACTTTCCCATAAAGAAAAATAGGTGTATGTGGTGAATAGATACAGCAGATTTATTTCTCTACCAGAAAATTCAAAGCCTATGAACATGGTATGAAACACAGAACTATACAACACATGGAAAGCAGATGAACTCAGAGAAAGGGATGCTGGGACCAGTTTTGCTGCACTGAAGATTATAATGCTGAGTTACACATTTGCTTAGTAATACCATAGTCATCTTCCATATAATCACTCTAATTTTTCACATATGGTCTTAATAACTCATCTGATCTTCTGATAACTACCAGACTCAGCATCAGAATAACACAAAACAAAGCCTCTGTCTTATCATGAAGGAGCAACATGTCAAAAGTGTAAATTCTTGATAATTTGCTGAACACGTTATAGAGGAATACTTTCCTTCTATATGATTTTAAGTGAATATATATATTTTAGACTTTAATTGATATATATAGTGCTTTTCATGTTTTCAAAACCAAAACTGACCTTTTAGAAAACTTCAGAAAAACTCAGGTCAGTCCTTACTTTCATGTTCTAATGAAATGTCAAAAGTTAGCTCATGCAGTTGGCTCAGCCAGAGCCAGCTATTTTCTGCACCAAAGGCATACAAAGCAGGGCAGGACTAATTTCAGACCTGACAGTCTTTCTTTCCTCCATTAAAGTGGATCAGGTCAACTGGAGAAGTGTTTATTTGGACTTTCAGTTTTAAATGTGAAGCAGCCAGTTGAGCTGGAACCATTTTGTTCCTCAGTAAAGTTCCTCAATTTAGCACTTAAATTATATCAGCATTGTGCATTTAACTCTAGTTTTCACTCAGGCTTTCCCAGTGCTGTTCTTCCTCTGTCTTTCACTCAGAAAAAAAAACCTGACACAGATTTTGGAGATCTTTAAGCCTAGTTACTAAAACAAACACCCTTCAAATCAGGCCTCCTCCTGGGAGAAAACACATGATGATGAGAGCAGATGCTAATGTTTACTGAGAGATAATAGGACTAGAATTATGATACCCAGGGACAATGTTACTTCTAGGTGCCACTATAGCTTGAGTTGTTAACACCAATCCAAATCCCGGATTTTAACTTAAATTGAAAGATTTATTACTCTTGTGGCGTAGTCACAGTAGTCAAAGAATATAAGGAAGATGTAACTTTTTGCATAATTATACTATCAGACTAGTTAATAGTTGAGAAAAGCTCCTAAAAATGTTTTTGTGTACAAACCCTGTCTGTTTTTACCAGCCATTCTCATTATTGACTCAATATTAGGAAACATTCTGACTTTGACTGACAATTATAAGATACTTATTGAGCCGAGAATCTCCCAAGCTCAACTGCAAGAAAAGCAGAAGAAAAGAAGAAAACAAAGAGAAGTACTCATAATTTTTAGACAGGCTATTCAGCCTTAATTAATTCAGCCTCTCTTTTTCAAGAGATTTTTTTCTCCTTTGAGTTGTATACAGAACTGTTTCTAGAACTCATCTTTTCTCCTGTGCATAGTTATCTTTATTTCCATACAGCAAGAATATTGAGCCCTACAAGAGATGCTCAGGTCAAAAAAAGGTCAGGCTTAAGCATTTGCCTCATGTCAAAGCTACTTACATTTATGACAAAGTCCAAGAATTTTGAAAAGATGGATACATATGTAGCCTTGGGGTACAAAGTGCTTGTGCATTGCCTTCATACATTAGTCTTATGTGTATTTGCTTTATTTAATTACACCCCTAAGGCTTGCAAAGAAAAAAAAAGAGCCATTTAAAGTATATTAAACATGACACACAAACCATCTGTAATATACCAGCCATGTTAGGAACCTGCGGATCCATTATGCGAAAGGAAATAAATGCTGATAGTTTTCAGCATTGTTCAACACTGGGTCTTTTCAGAGGAGCAACACTCACTTGCTAGCAAAGTAGGTCAGCCAAGTAGACCCTGTGTCTCACAACAGCATCAGTTTGTGCCCTGAAGTATTTAAAAAAGTCTTAAAAAGCAGAAATTAGAAGAAACAGAGAGATGGAAAGGAAGAAGAAAGTTGTTACAGGCAACCCAGAAGCAGTATGATTAAGTCATGCCACTTGAAATTATTGATTTAATTGGCTGGTTAAATTGCCAAACCAAAAACTGTTCAAGATGAGGTGGGGTTATCCTTAAGTCAGGGAAGGTGCTTGTTTAGCCAGATTTCCTTTCTGTGTTGAGAGCGTCATCTCTGGGGATTTGTAGTCTGCCCTGATCTGCGTGATTGTGTAATTGTAGTCCAGCAGTAACATCGGATCCCCACTTCCATTTTTCAGTTTGGGAATCAATGGTAGCTTTCTTCTGACAAAATGTTATTTCTCCTCTAAGGTTTTTGTTTGTGATTTGAAGCAAACTGGGTGTAATTAATTTGTCTCCTTTGAAAAGCAACTCTATAAACCCATTGAATTTTCCATAGGTGTACATCAGTGGCAGTTCATAGGTTAAACAAAAGCCCCAGAGACGTCATTTACAGCGGTGGCCACCTGGATTCCAGATAAATTTAGAAGATGAACAAAAGCCCTGGTCTGCAAGAGCAGATTTTTGGCATTAGGAAAGCAAACTTCCCCTTCTAAAAGCTGAAGATGATGAAGACGATGATGATGATTACTAGGGGAAACCTGTAGGGAGATATGAAAAGAAACAAAACCTCCCCTGTATTTTAGGGGACTCCTGCTGAAAGGAACTTGGATCTGTGAGTGAAGGAACTACCTACTGTTGCTTCATTCTCACCAAAATGTCTGGAAAACACAGCAATATTTATGAGCAAACAGAACTGCATCAAAGACATACCTAACCTATCACCAGATATTCCAACAAACACAAATTGCAAGACTCAACACTGTGACTATCTGCTAGGTGGCAAAGGTGTAACAACATAAAGAAAAATACGGAAGAGTTTTGATCTGTAATCAACAAACCTAATTTCTAATTTAAATGATTACAGTAGAAGTAGATTCACACTTGGATCCAATGCTAGTCAAAAGTGTGAGATACCTCCAGACAAGAGTCATATCACCAATTAGATTTGGCTGTATAGGGACTCCAGAGCGAAAAAGGAGATTCTAGAAAAAATTCAAGTGATTCTGGAATAAAAAAATAAATGGGAAAAAAATCCAGACTTCAGCATTTTTAAGAGAAACACATAAACCTCATTTACTTATCAAGACAAATAATAGAAGGCATTCATATTTCACAAACAGGTACACTTATTTGGTTGAAATGATAATTTCAAATTGCACAAAACTTAATATTTCAGGGGCATATTTGCTAAATATTTTTCAGACACAGTTGTGTATTGTTATGTTGTGCTCTGATAATTCAAGGTTTTCTGAGAGAACAACTTGTCTTGGTCACTTGCCCCAGCACATTATGAGTTCAATTTTAAGTCTTGAACATTTTGCTGATTGCGATTGAAAAAAAAAAAAAAAGTATTTCCTAACAATTCTAATAACTTTTTTAGGGAAGGTAAAAGCAAGTGGAAGCCACAATCAGTACTTTTGTTTAGGAGTAATTCTTAGACTTCATATGAGATTATTCATCCATAAAGTAACAGAAAATAACATAAAATTGCTTTGTCAAAAATGAGCAACCTCCATGTATATTGAAATTGGTGAGTTGTTCTGGCTAACATATTTAGCAAATGTTGGGGAAAAAATCCTTTTCAAATTTAAGATTTCAGTCATGTACTTGAATATTAATCTCATAAGATATTTTCCTCTTTTTAGTTTTCTTGTACAAGAATATTCAAATATTATTTCCAGCTCTATTGCTGTCCCAGTGATGTCATTAAGAAGACTTTTCAAAGATTTTTTTCTGTTGTTTTTGAAGTATATTGTCCTCTGCATAAGAAACCAATTGGAAACAGTCCTGTTAGGTATTACTTAATGACAAAATTAGTTTATAAGAAATTCCTCCAAAACCACAATGTATGGTTTGGGAATTGTGCTTCATCTAATACTGTGGCATTGCTGGAAGTTCTGTGAGAGGATATCAAAGTCCCTTGACCATTTAATGTTCTCTGGATCTTGGCTTCTTTCAATTCTGTTTCTCAGAATACCATGATTGAAAGGGGAAAACTTTATGCCAGAGAGAGCTGAAGCAGTTGAGCTTATTCAGAAGGAAGCCCTCCTAAAGAAAGTGTTCAGAAGGGCTTTTAGAGAGAGTGATAGTTCACATTCAAGAAGACAGCTTAAAATCTAAGGAGTTTTGTAACTAGAGCTCTTAATTAAAGCACTAGGTCCCACTCCTAGCTGAAATTTATCAAAACCTGTTCCCCACATAGTCAATGTAAAATTAACAATGGACAGACTTTTCTGTGTCTGGATCTGTATCTTACTATAAATGTTTCACTTTCATGTATTATTGTAGTTTCTGTGTCCTAAAATGCATCTCAGTCCATTTTTTTCAGCGATATTTGCCATCATATTTTTTCTCCTCTCAATGGATTTCAGGAAGGACCTTCGGTGTCATAGAAACCTGTTCCTTTAAGACTTGTCAGAGATAAGTTGAACTTGTCTTGAAATAGCATCAGACCAAAGTTTCAAAATGAAAAAAAAATGAAGTTTAGCAATTGCTTAGCAAATTGTACTTGTCTTCTCCTCAAGGTGGAAGATGCTACAGAAAGCAGTGCTTTTCTCCCTAAGGCTTTCTTTTTCCGGGTCAGCTATAAATATTCTTCAGCATCAGTATTGAAAGTTTGTTCTTGTGCTGTCTTTTAAAGGCTTAGTTGTGCTTTGAAACATGTACCTGCCAAAGTAAAAGAGCAGAAAACATCCTTTTTAATCCCTGCCCAAATATATGCAGGTGAATAGGGATAAAAAGTAATTTCCTTATAATTTTTAATTTATTCAAAGGGGAAATGCACCTAGGAACATGATCCATGGCAGTTTTTTTTCCTGTTGCACTGCAGTCTCTCCCCTGTTCATTGCAGTAGTCTTTATTTCTACCTTTTTTCCTGTAATATCTCCCATTTCCATTTGTGTGTCCCTTACTTCCCCTTTCCTTTTATATAGAATTTCAATAATGCCAATATTAACGTAAATAATGTCAATAAAGCACTTAAATTTGATGAAACCTCTTTGAAACAGAACAACATGGTGTTGAATTAATTAGGTAGTTAAATTTAACACAAGGAGTCCGTCTCTTACAAGGTTAGTAAGATGCCTGAAACTCAGAATCATAGATTCGTAGAATGATTTGGGTTGGAAGAGACCTGAGAGATCACCCAGTTCCAACCGCCTGCCATGGGCAGGAACACTTTCCACTAGACCAGGTTGCTCCAAGCCCCATCCGACCTGGCCTTGAACACTTCCAGGTATGGGGCAGCCACAGCTTTTCTGGGCAGCCTGTTGCAGTGCCTCACCACCCTCTCAGTAAAGAACTTCTTCCTAAGATCTAATCTAAATCTCCCCTCTGTCAGCTTAAAGCCATTCCCCCTTGTCCTGTTACTACATGCCTCTGTAAAAAGTCCTCCTACAGATTCTTGTAGGTATTCCTGCCACAAGGCTATTAAGAGTTCTCCCCAGAGCCTTCCCTTCTCCAGGCTGACAAGTCCAACCCTCTCAGCCTGTATTCACAGGAGATATGCTCCAACCGTTTGATCATCTTCGTGGCCTCCTCTGGACTCACTTGAGCAGGTCCACCTGCCTCGTGTTTGGAGCCCCAGAGCTGAATGCAGCACTGCAGGCGTGGTCTCACACAAGAGCCAAGTAAAGGGTGAGAATCACCTCCTTCAACCTGCTGGTCACGCTCCTTTTTATGCAGCACAGTACATGGCTGGCTTTCTGGCATGCAAGCCCAGTGTTGCCAGGTCAACCAACACTCCCAAGTCCTCCTCAGGGATGCTCTCAATCCATTTTCCACCCAGACTGTATTTATGTGTGGGATTGCCCCGACTCAGGTGTAAGACCTGGCACTTGGCTTGGTTGAACTTCATGAGGCTGGCACTGGCCCTCCTCTCAAGCATGTCAAGGTTCCTGTGAATGACATCCCTTCCCTCCAGTGTATCAACTGGACCACACAGCTTGATGTCATCGGCAAACTTGCTAAGGGTGCACTCAGTCCCACTGACCACACCACTGACAAAGATATTGAACACTGCCAGTCCTAATACCAACCCCTGAGGACCACTACTCATCACTGGTCTCTTGACACTGTCCCACTGACCACAACATTTTGAGTGCAACCATCCAGCCAGTTCTTTATCCACTAAGTGGACCATCCGTCAAATCCATCCATCTCCAGTTTAATGACAAGGATATCATGCAAGGCAATGTCAAATGCTTTACACAAGTCCAGGTAGATGACATCAGTTGCTGTTCCTTTATCTACCAATGTTGTGGCTCCATCACAGAAGGCCACCAAATTGATTGGTCATGATTTGCCCTTAGTGAAGACATGCTGGCTGTCAGCATTCACCCCCTTATTGTCTATGTGCCTTAGAATAGTTTCTGTGAGGATTTGCTCCATGATATTGCTCTGAGACTGTCCGGACTGTAGTTCCTGGGTCTTTCTTTTTCCTTTTTAAAAGTGGAGTTTATATTTCCCCTTTTCCAGTCAGCAGTAATTTTAGTGTCTTTGGCCTGGAGGTTCCTGAAGATGCTGCGCAGAGCTCAGTTACTGTTGGCCCATTGGGAAGTTCCAGTTGCATCCTTGGAGTTAGCCCCACTGTCTATCCCAGTGGCTACCTGGATTGCTAATGTTTTAACTTTCACAGTCTCATGTACCCTACATTTCTTCTGCTACATGTCCCCTATTTTCCCACTTTTGCTGTAAAGTCTTTCCTTTTCTTGCTTGGTCTTTTGGAGAGTTCATCTCCATTGGTCAGCTGGCTGGGTAGTGAAGGAAACAGTGTAGCCAGATCACCAAATAAAGCTGTTCCATCGGGCAGACATAGGGTAGCGATTTAAAGATGCATGTTAGATTAAAAAAGAAGTTTGGGTTTATTTATTTATTTATTTATTACACTTAGA
Organism: Coracopsis vasa; assembly: GCA_026283785.1. NCBI lineage: Eukaryota > Metazoa > Chordata > Aves > Psittaciformes > Psittacidae > Coracopsis > Coracopsis vasa. Next base: position 30,801 of record JANHGB010059827.1, read on the forward strand.
AATATATTTCAGGCTGTCAGCATTAAGTTTGGGTTGCTTTCAATGGCAAGAAGTATTTTTCATTAGTGAATTACATTCACTTGTTGTGCATTAATCTCTCCCTATGTGACACACCACTCTCTTGCCCAAGAAGTTCCTACTTCTCTAGCAATGCTAATGATGGTTTCCTAATGTCCCATAAGCCTCAGGCTTTTCTTTTGTTTTTATTTCTGTTGATTGAATATTTTCTCTCCTTTATGTGTATTTTTATCTAGAGAAACTTCAGAGAAAAATAGAGGGAGCATTTTCTCAAATAAGCTTAGAATCTCCATGTCTGCTCTCATTTCCACTGCAGATGCGAAAGATAACAATGAATATATCAAGATTACGATGATTACATGCTATAAAACAAACCTTAAAAAAAACCCTCTAATTTTGTTCTATGAAACAGCAGACAGACCCAGAAACTCTCCTGCTCCTCTACCTGTGTGATTACAGCCTGCTACATGTTTGTTACACAGTGTAGCATATGCAGTCATGGGAAGGACAGTGATGGATGCCTTGAAAATTTGATGAAATTCAATTCAATATTTTAAACAGTTACTTACTGATTCAGTGGAATTTAACATACCTCAAGAAGTGTTACAGTAAGAAATTTCTTTTCTATTTAAAAGAAAGCAGGTCTGGTTTAGAAAAGGTAGATGAGTAATTAATGAGAGAAAGACTGAATATGTACTTGATATTACAAAGAGATCTGAACTAAAGAGGAAAAATAATACGATCTAGCAACAGACCTTTACGTGACAAAGCTAAAGAAATGAAAACATCTGTTGTTCCTTTCTGAATCCAAACAATGCTGCATGAAGTCATTAGTAGCTTTCTGTCCTCTTTTGAGAGAACTGAATCTCTTAACCAAGTTCCTCCATGCTTACTTTTTTGTTCATCTTGCACGTGGCAAATTTTCATTTGTTTTTGATTTTCAGCTGTGAATTGAATATTCAAATAATACAGGAACATGCAAATTACTGTATGAGGTCGCACCCTGCATTTACGAGCTGTGGTCTACATTAGATTGTGATTGACAAAAAAATGCTTCACAGAAAAGCGTAAAATATTTTTAAAAGACCCACTAAATGGGAAGGGAAGGGAAGGGAAGGGAAGGGAAGGGAAGGGAAGGGAAGGGAAGGGAAGGGAAGGGAAGAGTAGGAAAAAAAATAAAAAATAAGAGGGAAGGGAAAAGGAAAGGGAAAGGGAAAGGGAAAAGAAGCTAATTTAATGGCTATGGTTTGGGATTCTTCTTCATGATTTTCCAGAATTTTATGCTGAAACATCAGAACACTGGGTAGTTACAGACACCATTCTTCTTCTGCCCTTTAATTGCAAAATAGAGATACTTTTAAACCTCTTATATGTCAAGAAGGTAAAACAAACCCACAGATTTTTCCCTCTTCCAATACAAAATGAATATTAACAGGATCTTGGATGACCAAGTCATGATCAATTCAGGATGAAAAAATTAGAGAAATCCTATCACAGGGGTGACTGTCTGTTAATATTCCTTTCTATACTTCTTTTATTATTAATGAAGAGAAAAATCATACGTATTTGTAATAATTTAGAAAGTCTTGTTATATTTCTTCCTCACTCTTAGTTCTTTTTCTAGGAATAAGTGGGGGGAAACCTTTAGGAGCCAGAGAGAGAAAAGACTAATTTTAACCATCAAAAAGGTGTGTTTAGCATATATTAATTATTCATTCACCATTTTAATTCGATTTTTATTCAGTGAACAGACACTTACTGATTGTAAGTTGTCAAATGTAAAAGTGTCTAAAGTAGGTAGATTGAATAGTCCTGTGGAGATGTTCATGTTTAACTGTGGAGACCAGAGAAGACTAGAAAACTAGCAATGGTAATACACCATTTTTGGGTCAGTTATTCCATAATGCTCTAACTAACCTCAGAACTTCAGTGCCAAAGCCCACAAGTTAACTTGGACACCATCTATATTCACTCTGGTTTTATACATTTTTTTTTCTTTTGCATCTTTGTTCAGTCTTGGACAAAGAATAGTTAGGAGAACGGACCTTTGTGCGACCCAGCTTAGTTGTTCTATATGTTTTTATAGACTCAAAACATGACACAGAACTTCCAGATGTAGATCTTTGGCAGAATTCCATGGATATTACATAGGAAAATAGGACTAGATGGGAAAAAGCAGATCATACAAACCTTCAACTGTGAATAATTGTTGTATAGATGTTTAGTCCAAGATTACCTAGTATGTGCTTTCCAAAAAACATCACCACAGCATGATTCCTAGCTTCTTTAATAATTCTAAATTCTTATGTAACCAAAAGCTATTATACATTGCAGGAATAGTGAACAAGCATAACCAGTATCCCAGAATATTCCTGTAGATTAAATAGTTGAATGTGCAGAAGTAGATAAAAAATGTGAATATATTTTTGACAATTTGAATTTCAATTAAAAGTATTTTTACACTGCTCAGTAAGCAACTCCACAGTTAATTTCTTTAAAACTAAGTCTTTAATGTTACAAATGGTGAATGAGACGCAACAAGTAATTTAATCATAGTAAAGTTGACCTGCTCTGTTTCATCCTTGCTAATTACTGATCTATATATATCTATTATAGCAACTGTCTGATGAGAATTTTTTCTTCTATTGACTTAGATAATGTGATGAAAAATTTCCCAACCTCATTGATCTTATTCTCTATTGCACTGTGGCAGTGCTAGTTTGATAGTACATTCAAAATCATAGTTCTGCCTTTGAATTCTACCCTTGTTCATGGACCGTGTTCCCTGAACTGTCTGATCAAGGCTTTGTATCTATCTTATCTGTCATTTTTTACTAAGGCTTATTCCTGTCACTAAGCATCAAAGATAAATAGCTGATAAGAATTGATGGATGCTACTTGAAATACTTTTTTGCACAAGCTCTAAATGGATATAGTCTCAAAAAATACTTGGTTCCTCTCATTAAGTTATCTTAGGTAGATTTCTACATTAATAAGAGTGACATCATCTCTGTGTGGGAAGTATTGAAGAAACCAGGAAGCCATTTTATCCAAAGCTGGAATTGCTACTTTAGGATGTTTTAGACAAAGTGTGTTTTACCTAAATGCATTTGGACATTAAAAAGGTGGACTACAGCTCATACTGTTGGAAGAGGTGTTGTGTACTAAACTGTAAGGACTCTGAGAAAGACCTTAGTCTTACAGCTGTGTCTAGCATGTAGAGTGGACCAGTAGAACTGGATCTGTAGAATTATATAGCTGATCTGACATCCACACTATATACTGTTAGATTTTTTCTGGTTTGGTTGGTTTTCTCCCACACCTTCAAATCTAGCTTTAACCTCATACTAAGGACTTTGTCCATTTGTGTCTGAGATGCATTAGATACACTTCTAGAATTGCTTCCAGTTGCTTCCAAATGCTTTCTTTCTCCAGTCTGGTTTTATTTGAAAGGAAATCCAGTCAGGTCCTCCATGACCATGTTATGATGGAAATCAAAGTGCAATAAGTGTGAGGAAAATCAGGATATTCAGTTCAAAGGTACATTCTTGATCTGAATTAACACATTACTGCTGTAAAAAGAAAGATTTATTTGTATTTACAAAGGAGTAGCGAGTAAAAGAGAGGAAGTGTACACTGTATTTCTAAGGAAAATACTGTAATACTGTATTTAGTCCTGGTATACACATGTTTACAACGATAGTCATAAAGCAGATGATACTCAAGAAAATGAATCAATGAAAGCAAATAAGCTCTTATCAGAGCTTGTTCTGGTGAAGTTATTAAAGAAAATAATTAAATTTAACCTAATTACAGGTAAAAATTTCACAGACAAAAATATTGTCTATTAACCAACATATTACTCTAGAGAAGAGAGGATAATCCTACAGCTAAGGACTAGATAGGAGTTGAATGTAAATTAATTTGAATTATGAAAAGAGCAATACATCCAGAACAATGATCAAGCATTAAATTATATTTGGAAGTGGTAAATTCTGCATCTTTTCATACCTTCCAAATAAGATGCTATGCAGACATAATTTGTCAGATATGAGTTACTGGGTTCATTATGGAATCAAATGAATTAAATTACATAATGTGATGTACACGAGATCAAATTAGGTGATATGATAGTTCACTCTCTGAAGACTCTACATATTTTATACCTCTTTATTGAATAGGATTTATCTATTGTGTTTCCTTGAGTAATGTTTCTATCATAGATTTATGGGTAATTTAAATATGAAATTGTTTACGATTTACTCTGTTCTGGTCTGTGAGTTTAAAGGTGTCACAATTGTGACTTCAATCATGCTGAGGCATTGGCTTTTTGACAGTCCAGATTGGATCGTGATTAATTGTGTCAAGTCTTACATCTTACACCTCAGAGGTTTCTTTTACTGGAAATCATGGTATGCAGCAGCAGAGGAAGCAGGAGCTGGTGAGTTCTTGAGTCTTGCTTTACGACAAAGATGAGATTCACTCAGCATATATTTTCTTCCAATCTGAAAGTGTATTTCAAGTATGAAATATAGGTGTAATCAGAAAGATGGAGGCCACCAGTTCTCTGAACATTAATTCTGCAACTGTACAAAATTAATCCAGATCACATATGAGCACAGACCTGCATTCTTACCCAAGTGGCTAAAGTTCAGACCGCTATTATGCTTTTATGCTTGCTTTATATTAGCTGTAAAAAATGGAAGATACATGATTCTAGTAGCCAAGTTAAATTTCTCAGTCACTGTTTTTTCAACAAATTTGAGGGAGGAAACACAGATTTTATGAATTAGAACTTCATGTCATGTGACTTTAATGGTTTAATTTCTTCTTATATTAGGAATTTTAAAAGGCAATTTATTATGCAGTCAAACTGGAGACTGCAATTGATAGTGAAGGATGTCTATAATGAGGATGCATTTAGGTGGAAGTTGGTTACCTGCATCTATGTTAGTTCTGACAATTTGAGCTAAGTTTGGAAATGCCCTGATGTCTCAAAGGTCTTACATATTTGTTGATTGATTGATGTATAGATTTTCATTTGCCAGTTACTTACAGGTGTTTCTTCCACCTTCCGAGAATTGTCCTAATCTTGAAGTAGCTCAGAGCTACTCTTAAATTCTGTCTTGGTTCTGAATCACATTATAGAATTTTAGTAAAATAGTATGTTAATTCAATATATATTTTCAAATCTATATGATATTTCATTCCCTACTGGATTCTGCAGATTTCCAGCATTATTTTCAAATTTGTTATTATGATTTTGTGGAATCCTACTATTTACAGTTTCCATTTTTTTTTTCCCTGCATAATATTATGTTGAGACAAGTGAAACTTCAATATTTTTGCTCTACTATTTATTAGAATGAATCAAACATTTTAAGATTAAACCAGCCTTTATTAAGTGTATGGATAAATAGGCAGTTAAGAAATGCACTTTGAAGTAAAGGAGAACCAGGTTTTGAATTTATTAGCATCCTAAAGAGTTTTGAAACCATGGGTATTCAAAAAATCAGGAAAACATCTTTGTTGATGAAGTGAATAGATAATACCCTTTAAAGCTTGCTTTTCCTCAGGATACTAAAAGGACAAGCTTTATTACTTCCTGATTTTTTTTACCCTAAGTCAACATTTTATTTCATTTAAAAAAGACATTAATGTTTCAAAATGAAACCCAGAAATAGCTGAAGAGACCAGATAACACGCATTTGCTATTAAACAGAGCTTTGCTTTAAATATACTGTACTATGTGAAGTACTAGCATTATCTATTACATTTCTATGCAACACAGGAAAACTACACTTGTAATGAAAGAGAATCCCCTCACAGGCATTAGTAAGAAATATATTTCAAGTTTTAAACAAAAAAACTAGAAAACAAAGTGAAACAAAACAATACGGTTTATTTGCATTTAAACATTTCCACAAAGGCAATGGGAAAACTTAGTTTAGTACTACAAAAAAAAACCCACAACAAAACAAAAAAAACCACAACAACAGCAGCAACAACAACAAAAAACAACAAACCGCCTACCCCAAAACCCAAAAAACCCCAAACAAACCCACCAAAACCCAAATAATTGTTTTCAGATTTGCTTTAAAACAATTTATTGTGCATTCAGTGTTGAAAAGTGACTACTAAACCCTTTGATTATGATTCTTGTTACAGACAGCTGAATTTCTGTCAGGGTCCTGATGCCACATCATTGCCATGAATTTACTTAATGTCGTAAAACCTATGTTCAGTAACCTAAAGCATAAGGAATGATTATTCAAAAGGTAAGAGTTTTGTAGAAATAGTCACAGTTATGTCCTATGGGGATTCAAATGTGAATGTAGATATCTTAAAAGGATACTTTAAAAGAATATGAATGAAAGGTGAAAAGTTTTTCTTCTCTCACAGTAGTATTATTAGAAACATAAAACCTACTGTTTGGTGTTTGTCAGTAAAGATTCTGTAAGAACTTCAGCATGCCATTGCAATTTTTTTTGCAATGTGATGTGAGGAAATATTTGGATCAAGTGAATAATAACGAAACTTGAAAATGAAAAATTAGGGAATTTATAAAATGATGCTATTTACTGCTTTAGCGCTTATTTCCTGTTTGACAGTTCACTAGGAAATGAAATGAGATGTAATTTGGGGATTCAGTACTTATTTCCTCTTCACAAATACTTCTCTAAAAGCTCACAATTGGTTTTCTATAATTCTAATCAGATAAAAATTAAGAAAAAAAAATCAATAAATGTCCAAATTAGTTTATATTTTGGTAGTCTGATACCAAATGAATTACAAGCATCTCTCCAGCTTTTAAAAAAAAAGGAATTATTGGGGTATCCCATTATTCCCACAATAGCAACCTTTGTCTCTAGCTGTTTTGATGTTGTAGTGATATTAATTTATATTAACCTCTAGATATTATATGGTCTTCATAAGTCTGAGTTTATTTGCTAATGTGTATGTATTTTTTGATTCATACTTTGGTCCAACATTACATCACTTAGGAAGACCTTTCCTGGAAGACCCTTCCTCCCCCCACTCAACTCCCCTCCCCTCCCCAAAACCTATAATTCTATGGATTTTCCTAACTGAGCCAAAATAGAATCAAAAGAGGCCAGTTATATGAGTTGAAAAAGAAGAGCATACACTTGTCGCTTTGATCTTACAGTTTGATGTGAGTTATGATACTACTAGATGCTTCTTTGTTCTTAGGACTTGCAGTGCATATTCTTCCCTTGAGGTAGAATCTGAATCTTCATTTACCCCTGTTTTGATAAGAATCAGAGGGGACAGCAAGTGTTTTTTTCTCTTTAAAATGCATGAGGAGATGAAGCAATGCCTTCAAAAGCTCATTTGTTAGAGAAATCAGTGAGCATACTAGACACCCAAGTTCTCTGCTTGAGAGGTTTCAGAATCATATCAGCAGTAACAGTGACTTAATAACAGAGAAAATGAGCTGGAGCACATGGGTGCTGAAGGCACTTACTACTGCACTGCACATGCATGCTCCCAGCTCTTTTCTCCTTTGTCTCCTCCAGTGTCTCTTGATTGAACAGAAAGAACAGAGATCTTGTCTCCACCTTGGAACAGCTGACACCGTGATACTCTAGGCACTCAAAAGAGCTATGTATATGCTCTTCTACAAAACGTATTTGCTTTAATATTTTTTTCCATTATTTATATAAATGTGATTAGAATGTTATATGTAACAAAATAGAGTAATGGAAGAGGCATCTGGCAAAAGTAACCTTTGCAGGAATAGCGTGTCCTTTCATGCAAGCTGAACAAAAATTATTGTGTTACAACTTCTTCAACTGATATATTAGGCACGATTGGACCTGATTCTGTAGTTTTCAGAGCTGCTGAGACTGTTTTTCCTTAACTGAATGAGCAAGTATTTGAAAAATTACTATAAAGAATGATTTCATTCCGAATCTAGCAATTACCTATTTTAAAGGGCTTCTCCTGCTTTCTGTGCACTTAACTTTTCTTTGTTTAAAGTGTATTTCTTAGGACACTGAAGTAGGGACCAGATCCAGAAAAATTCTTAAGCATAATCAGCGTTTCTGTCTACAGTTTCACATCTGTGTAACTTCCCTTGGTATATTGGGTCCTAATTTCTCTACTGGGGAATTGAATTCTATAGCTAGAACCTTGTCAAGAGTTGTCTTATTCTATATTTATCAACAGCTATCTGTTGATTTTGATTTCCTTATCAATGAAAACAGTTACCCATTTGTTGGGTCTGAATTTATTGATCTGTTCTCACCCACAGATCTTCAGGTAATTTTCTAGGGAGAAATTAATTAAAAAAAATATATATAGATATATATAAAAATGAGTTTCTACATTATATTTCCCATTTTTAATATGATAAGTGTAGCATAATTTGTAAATATTGAATATCATTACTCACCAGAAAGAACAGTTTCTCTATTAAGACAGGAGAAACAAATCTGCTGACATTTTTCACATTGAGCTTAACTTTCACTTACTTCTTTGAGAGTATTTCTCTGAAGTTATGATCTATGTAATTTCATTAGTATTCAACTGTTATATTGCATTTTCTCTTTATTTATCTGAGACAACATGTGCAGTGAACCTTCAGGAATTCCTCCATCCATTGTAGAGCTGATTCTGAGAAATTATGGATTTTAAGAAGCACAACTGAGTGCACATAAATTAAATCAAAAAGACCTTTTTGTCCATAAAAAAGTCTTACAGCCGTGAAGGTAGATCCATTGGATAGGGTTATACAGTCTTTGGCTCCTAGTTTAACAAGAAGTATTTGATTCATGGTAACCAGAAATGTGTCATTTAAACATAGAAAGTCAAGCACTTCAGTGCAGTGCAAAACAACCAACTGCAAATGCTAAAAAGTAGATGTGAAATCATGCCACTCACTCAGATGAACCGGCCAAAATTTCTTTGTAAGATCTGATCTTACATAAGGCTAATTGTTGAAAAATAGTTTGAAATTTTTAAAAAATGTATCTGAGAATATACCTTCTCAATGGAGAAAATGCATTTTTCAAAAGTCTTGCAAGCATTTCTGTTTGAACAAATGTTTTTTGATATTTTTATCAGAAATCTAGGGATAAAACTCATCAGAGATTTCATAGAAAATTAGAGAAATTTACTTTGGCTTTCAGGGCTCCCAATAATTGTGTAATATAATGTAAAGTTTAAACACTTTTCATGATGTATTTAGCTTTTGGGGAATTGGGATAAATATTGTTTTGATGGTGGTCAAGAAGCTCTACAAAGTCAAGTAATCATCTTTATGCAACCTTATGTAAAATCTTTGCTATCTAATGGCTGGAAACATACTAGAAAATCTAAAAGAAAAATCACCATTTCATGTGGATGAAGTTCACTTTTCTATATACCACCCAAAAGAGTAAGAAAGAGAAAAAGATCACCCATGTCCATCCCATTGAGAAACCTCTCAAGACCATTCTTCCTTCTGAAGTGGCAGTAAGTGGCAGTAAGAACATACTGGGCAGAGGAATATGGGGAGACAGCAAATACCAGAAATCTAAGGAGAGCCTAAGGCAGATTAGGAGTTTGCCTAATTTAGACTTATGTCTTATTTAAGCTATGCATGAATTCCTTAGTCCATTTCTTCAGTTCAGATAGGTCAAAACAAAGAGTTATGATTCATGACCTCCTTGCCTGAGTCAAAAGGGTACAGTATGTGCTTTATGTAAACCCTCAGATTGTGTCTATAAGTGGTCTAGACTAAGAGATCCTTGTTTGCCTATTGGGCGCTGTACTGCGCAAGTGTTATGCTATGGGCACCATCACTCTTATTCGTTCATGTCAGCAGCCAGCAGCCACTTCTCTTGTTTGTTGGAGGTCTTTGTAGGTAGCAAGGTAACCCTTGAATCATGCACTGGAGATTGGTATTAATTTCTATTCAGGAATGGCTGAATGAAATGTTCTGATTTGTCCTTCACTAGAAATCAGACAAGTCAGTCCCTTCTTCTCTGATATGTACTCAGCCTGTTAGGTGTCTTTAAGAAGAAAAATGTCAGGCATTTATTTTCCATCAAATTCCCAAGATGAAAAATAAACCAGTTTTCTGACATTTCATAATAGTGACAAATCGGTAATTTGTCATAAAAATTGAAGAGACAATGAAAGACTTATTCCACATGTTAAACAATTCAGTAAAATGGTCAAGGATTAAAAATTGGAGAAGAGAAACAGTTAAGAAACTCCCTTTAAAAGAATTGGCAGATACCAGAGAGTAAAGAATGATAAAGTATTTTGGTTTAATCCTTTAAAAACATATTGAATTATCAATTAAAACAGCAGCAACAACAAAAGTGAAACTATAAGCAAAACCAAACCGGGTCCAAGGCAGAGTGTCCATAAAATACCTCTGGAATTTGTTCTGTGTTTTTATGCAATATATCATCCTGCTTTGTGAGATTCACCAAGGAAAGTGGGGAGGCAGTGGAAAGAAGTTAGGTGCCAGCCTGGCCTTTTATTTTCCTGCTTTAAGGTGTGTCATGGGGAGCAGTTATGGCATTTAGCATGTTCCTTCCCTTGCTGTTTACACAGCCACAGTCCAGACTGGGGTTGTCATCCAGGACTGAGAATCTAGATATAGATGCATGATGAATAGTAAGCCTTAGTGGAAGCTAAATTTGTGCCTTTTTGGGTTTTTTGGGGGTGATAATTTAGGTATCTTTGACGCTTCCTAGAACAAAAGTTGTCGTCTTGAAAATAACTAAGGAAGGGGCAATTCTATAAAACTTTGAGAACTGTTAGAATTTGCTTTCACTGGCAAAGATGACTCTTTCTCCACTACCCGTCCTTTTTTTCCTGGTTTAGAATCAGACTATTCTTCTGCCAATATATCACCAGATGTCAGTTAAATAAAAACAATGCTTATGTGGAAAATCACATCAAAACTGCTGACAAAATTTGCTATTAGTCTGCTACTGACAGGCTCTGACAGAACCTTTTTCTGTCAAGGCAAAAATAATCTATTGAAAGATAGCCTGTGATTATTAGATACTCTAGCTATCAAAATAAATAAAAACCTGGCCTTATGGAAGTCAGTGCAAATGGTAGTGATTTCAGTGGATCAGTTTTTCATTTCTTCTCCTTCTTCTTCTCACTTTGTTAGAGAACTAATATGAAACAGTAAATCTGTAACCAAAGCTCAGACAAAAAAGTACTGTCAGAGGAAAAAAGCAAGTCTTTGAAAAGTTATCTGACTTTGAAGAGTTAGATAACCTCTATTCTTTGTCCATATAGCAATTCCTGAAGAAGATATCATCTATTATCTTTGTGGTTTTTAAACACAGACTTTACACAGCATTAAAATTGTGCTAGAGGATCATATACATTTAATGTGTACAAGTTTTTCTTCAACTCTTCAGTCATCATTTTCCTTCCAGCATCTCTGTTTTGCCAGTAATGAGTTTTGTCACAGTGTATTTATTTTCAAGGATCTTTTTGTCCATCTATAGTCATATATTTATCCATTAACTGCTGGAAATTAATGTGATAAATTGCAATTGCAATTCTGGAGCATGTCTACTATAAGATACAAATAATAATATAATAGCAGAATGTTAATTTAAAATCCATTCTTGTTTCCTAGCTTATTTGTAACAACATAAAAAAGCCCCCTAAGCTTGCCCTCAAGATAAAGCAGTATGAAAAGAGCCTTAATAGATTTCCTTTTATATAAACAATTCAAAAAATTATTTCTAAAAAAGACTGTTTTAATGACAATGAATTACTTTGAAAGGCAGCAGCTAGGAAAAGTCAGAAGTGTCATGATATGTATAAAGCAGAGACTTCCAAAGTTTCAAGCATCTTCATTAATTAAAAACAGATTATTGTTGGAAAATTCTGTTCCTATTTTGACACTGACAAGATCAGACAACTGAATTTAATTCAGTTTTGCTCTGTCAGAAATCACAAGGCTCCCTTAGAGCCATTAAATCATCAGGTAATTTTCAAGGGAAAATCGATGGGAAGAAATGTTCAAAATAGTTTATTAAAGACAGTGGTCAATTCAGACAGTGAATAAGTAGAAAAATGACCCAGCACTACTTTAAAAAGAGAGCAAATTTTCCATTATCCCTAGAATAAATTAAAAATAAAGAGGTGAATTAAAAAGAAGTTTCATTTAAAAGGGAGTGGAGGAGAATGCTTATAAAGGTAGAACTGATATGGTCAGTTTATTGAATTTTGTGTATGAAACGTTTAGATAAAAGCACTTTGGAATGCCACAGTAGAGGTGAGGTATCTTCTTCTCTCCAGTACAGTTTTATTGCTTGACTAACTTTTCAAGCTTAGAGGCAAAATCAAAATACAGCTCCTGGAAATTTATGAAACTTGATTTATAAGCCAGCAAACAAATGATCTGTTCATTTATTGCCTGACAAGACTCAGCCACACAACAGAGCTCATGAGATACTGGGATCAGTGGTAACTGTCTTCCAGCTGCATGCCGTGCCCTAGCATTTTGAGGTAGATTTATCATCATGTGTTTAAGCTCCAGTGTAACATTTCCTTCTCTTCAAATGTGTGTGAATGTAGGGTTGAGAGTTGTTCCACAGATGCTTTTTCAAAACAAAAAGTGATAAATTTTTATAAACTCTCCCCTTGTAAAAAGAACGTATTCAGCACAGTCCCACAAACAGCCTCTCCTGACTGAGAGCAGTAAGCAGCCTCACTGGCATAAAAGCCAGGGTCTCACCTACAGCAAATGTATTTCTTCCATCTTAGCATCTTCCATCAAAATTTAGTACTTCAGCCTAAATCTTGATCAAACATCAGCTAAATGCCGTGGCCTCATCCGGACAATCTGTCAATGACAGCATTGGGTTCCTCTCCAGAACGATGACTTTCCTGACTTGGGAGCACAGGTATGCCAGCTGAGAAAACATGAACATTAGAGGTATGTGGCTATATTCGGATCAAGATAGGCATTACAAATTTACTTTTGCTAAGTTATTATTAGAGTTTTGCATCCCAATATGCAGACTTTATAAGTTTTTTCTTTTTTAAAATAAAACTTATATTAAACCTGAGCTAGTGTTCTTAGGTCCGTACAAGTATGTGCATTTCTGCTGTGAAAGCTGATTTGAAACAACAGTGCTGTCAAGATAGAGAGAATCTATCTTGAGAAGGTTCCTTTAGCTCTGAACGAACTTGTCATGCACTGTCATTTGTGGGTTATTTCCATCATTAAGGCTGTATTTACCTGTATTTCATTTCTGGCCTTTCTGCAGTTTTCTCAAATAATTAATTATGAATAGTGAAGAAACAGAAGAAACCAAAGCAACTGCTTGGCGCATGACCAAGCCATTTTAGAAGAGCTTTCTCGCTGCAGTGGCAAAAGACATTCCACACCACCTGAGCTGCTCTCTGGGATCACTCCCTGGCTTGGATGACTGTATCAGTATAGTCATGCTACTCAGTACCATAGTATTTTGGTACCAAGAGTGCAGCCTGCAGTTGGCATAGTTTTTCTCATCTCAGTGCCTGCATCCCTCCCACAACCCTAAATCCACTTGGGCCACACCAGATAAGCATTCCTGTGCCTTAATCCCCTTAATCCCTTACATTTTAATCCCTCCCTCAGCACAACAGCTAGGCACCTGATGGCCACTTTCACTCTACAAGCACTACTGGATATAGGCTCTGCAATGCATTAGCTATTGGAGAAAGTCAAGGGGTAACACAAATGCTGCTCCTCCTTTAGCATCAGCTGAGGCAGCAGGGACAGCAGTGAGAGATTTCTGTTATCAGAGCAAGCGCAGGCCTGTGCACAGCTCTGCAGGTCAGACAGTGGGGTGCCTGCCTGGGGCTTGAAAGCTCCTGGGAGGTTTAATGTGAGACCATGAAGAGTCCAAAGAGCAGGACTCCCCTCCTGTGGGCTCCATTTCTGCTCATTTGTGCAGACTTTTACACATGTCCCTTGATTTCACTTACAATTCTCAGCAGAGGGAACCAACTTACATTATGTAAGGTGGCTTCTCGTGTAGGGCAATGGGTCTTCAGTGACTCACAGTTTGTGCGCAGCATGACCTCGTTTACTCCTGCTTCACAGGAAATTATTTTCTTCCAGAAGACAGTTATATTGAGAGAGAAAGGGAAAAATGGGGCAAGCAGGACCATTTTAAAATCTTATCTACCATAACACCAGGCCCATGCAACACATGATCCCATGTCATCGCACATCACCACATAACTCATCAGGCTTTCTTGGCTATATAAGGCACAGGTATAAGCACCACTAGTGACCAAGTTTTCTATGTTTAAAGGGTGACCTAGACATTAAATTCAGGTATATGCCTGTGGCTGTGAAACCACATCTCACATACCTGAGGCTGAAGAAATTCCCTTTGGTCACAAGAAAGCTGGGATTTCATCTGCACTTCTCTTTGGTGTTTATTTTGGCAAGTTTAAGTGCTTAGCATGTCACCTGTCATGACTCTCTTCTGGTTAGATAAGCAGAAGTTTCCAGGCAAGATACTGCTGTTGTGTGAAGTGAGAGTGAGGTCACTACCTGCATGGATTGTCCTGAGAAATTCATGCTGTTTGGGACAATTTCCATCCCAGGCCTGGCTTATAAGTGTATATAAAAAACACTGCTGCCAGAACAAACACATTCTGCACTATTGGTTTTTTCCTCTGGTGAATTAGCACCATTATAGGCTGACCACAGTCATAATTCAGGGTGTTTCAAAATTAATTTCCTCTCACACGGCAAAGGCCACATCCCTCCTTAAGCACAAAATGCATCTCCCTGTGAAGTTTTAACACAAGGGGTAAGTATATGTAAGCAAGATAAATTCAGGAAGAGTCTGAGCAATATTCTTAAAAGTGCTCAGGCACACAGCTTTAATGGACTTGCTACAGTCAGTGGTATACATTTTCTTTGCAGACCATTCTTTCCTTGTTCCTTAACTTCAAAGTGGGTTATGTCAGCACCAAAGCCCAGTAACAGATACTTCAACTGCAAATGTTATTCTACAAAAAATGTATAATAGTTGAAGAGAAGAATTTATATCCAGAAACTCCTGACTCATAACTGCAGTATGTCAGTATGATACCAAAGCCAGGAGTAGTGGGACAGAAGTACCCAAGGGGCTGAGGATTGCCAAGCCTGACATCCTTCCATTAAGGAAATTTAGAAACATTAACCCATTCAGGTTTAGGGAAGCTCATCTGCTGCAAATCTTTATCTGTATGTGAGCATAGGTTGAGATTACTTGGAAATAGGGTATGTATAAAGAAGTGTGGGTAGTCAATCAGGAGTCACGTGTTTATGATTACATATGAATGTGTAAGATGGACTCACTGGATAGTATGTGTGTGCATGGGAGACGGAGACATCTCCAGGGTACCTTGGGTAGGTGTGGTTTTAGGTGTTCCCAACCAAGGGCTCCTGCTGAGGCAATTCTCTTTCCCAGGCTGAAGGCAGAGAATTGAGAGAAGCAAGGGTAGAGGAATGGCTCCAGGAAGCCTTCACCTGTCTGAACTGGGAAAGCAGAGACCTGTATGGTAACAGGGGCAGGACTGATTGCCCTTGATCTCTAGTGCCGCCTCAGAGCCAGTGTCCCTGCTGGTGTCAGTGATGCTGAGCTGTCTCAGGCTTCACCACAGCCACTTCAAATGAGCACTTGGCTGGGGACCAGAGCATGGTGAGAAGATTGGGTTATACAGTGGTGGATCACTTTCTGGGGTGCCTCTGGGGTCACCACAGTACATTAAACCTAAGAGACGGTGGGCTATTACCTCTAGCAGGTGGCTACCACTCTTTGGTCACCTCTGAACCCAGCTGCAAAGGGTGCACAGTACAGCATGGTCCAAGGCCATAGGTCATGAAGAATACTTCATTTAGCTTCCAAGAAAATCCACCCCTGATTAAGTTTTCTGGACTCTATTAGTGGTAGGACCAGGTGCCGGATTTGTTTATATTATAAATGAGTATGGCTTAGAGGAATCTGGCTGAATTACTCTGTAAATAGATTTGACTCACAATCAGCAGAGGCTGTTTAAAAATATGGGATGAGGTTATGTCTGGGTGCTATGGGAAGACAGGAAAATGTCATTATTCTGTTGCAGGGTGTGCCAACACTGCAGAAAGCCATGACTATACATGCCTGCAGAATATGCTACCAGACACTGGCCAAAATACTTGCTGCATTTTGAGATCTGGAGAAGAAAACTTTATAATGATTATTCGTTTTCTATTTTGTTATTGAGGCATACACTTATTTGAGCAGATTGAATTCAGAGCCATTTTAATGACGTATAAAAAGACTAATGAGCATGTAAAATAATAACTTAGTTACTCTCTAAATTTCCTGGGTTTGCTCTAAGAATATGTTTTATTAATTATGCTGTGGATGCCTAATATTGGGAAGAAAACTCATTCCTAAGATAATTGACATTTCTCATCTTGTCTAACCTAGTTTTTGTTGATGAGAAATAACAGCTTTCTTGCAGTAATGGGAATGCTCTTGGTTGCTTATGCATGCTTTGCATGCTTCTCTACAGTGTAACTTTTTTATCAGACAAACAAGATAATAAGACTAATTTGAGATAATAACCAATTACTTTATGCAACCTGGAGTCAAATTTGTATTGAGAAAATGTTATGTTTTAAGGTGCACCAAAATGAAATGGTATTACGTTGATAATTAGTTTTGAAGTAGTTTAGGAAAACTTATTTTAACAGAGTGTTTCATTAAAGCAAATACATTAATTCTCAAAGTGTAAACTAAAAAAATAATTATCTGCACTGTAAGTTGGAGAATACATATGAAGGAAGTTGTGAAGAAGCAGACCAATGATGAGAAGCAATTTTCAATTAATTGATTGCTAAAATTTAGGGATCAAAGTAAATGTTTTATTTTGGGAGACAACCGTATTGCTGCAGAAACAACCTGCAGTTTTGAGAGGAATTTTTATTTTATTTTACAGCCTTAATCCTTCAAAACTGATGAAGAAGTAATCTTAGTAATTTAAGTTCTTGAAGTAAGGATATTAAAGATACCACCACAAATAATCTAATTACTGCCAAAAAACCAAACAACCACACAAAAGCACTCTAAGTTCTATGATGATTTGTTCTGGTTTGTAGATTTATTAGCATATAGGCAAAAAATTTTCAAAAACACATGATCACAAGCTTTAGCATATTGCTGTTTCTTTTTTTCATCCCTTCTCTATAACAAGATGTATTCAGTTTATAATAGTACTCTTTCTGACATGTTTTACATTCTAAAAGTAATGCAGTATAGTAAAGTTTAAAACATGGTTCAGAGCATTCACTTAAAGTTGGTTATGAATCTCCAGTTAGAAGAAAATAGTTCTTTGTATCTTCTCTCACACTTTCAACATCCTGATAAATGTACCTGAAGATGTTTGAATATAATATTAATGAAACATCGTGAGATTAAAATGGGTTATGGTAACAATTATTCTTGATAAATTTTCCTGGTATGCTGATGAACCTGGGAGGAGAGATGGGATTTGTCAGTAATCTCACAGCAGCCCAGAAAGTGTTTCCATTTTATGTATTTTAAAACCCACAAATAACTCTTTAAATACTTACTTTATTCTAAAACTAATCTTGTGGCCTACGAAGGATAAAGTCATTGAAAGGCAATCTGTAGAGGAAAGAGGCTTTAGCAGTCTTACACTCCAAGAAATCTGCAGATACTGAACTTGCTGACGTTTATGGTGACTTCTAGGTTATATTTCATTGTACTTAGTGGTAGCATTAGCATCCTAGTATTATCCGTGCTAATATTATATAATCCTAATTTGATCGTAGATCCGGCATTCATATACATCAGCAAATACTCAGGAAGTGGAGACCGTAACTCCTCATTGCAGATAATGATAAGGAAATGTGACATTTTATGCATCTTTGTAAACAATTTGTACTGTGTTTGCTTCTGAAGTTTAATTTGTAAATGTTACCTGTCCCCAAGAGATAATAATTAATTTGGTGAGAATAATGTAAAGTTATGGATGTTTACTTCCTTGTTTTATATCTTTTTGTAGTTCCAACTAAAAGCCTGTTGATAATAGGACATGTGCTGACAGATCTCCAGCGAAGCACTTGATAGAGTGCTGTGTGGGCAATTAGAAATGTAATTGGAAAGAGTGGATTTTATACAAGAAATTTTGAAGGAATAAGAAGCTGACTAAATGGGTGTGACAAAATGTTGTTTCAAAGAAATGTCAGTCCTGAGGAATTTTAATAGTAGTTTTCCTTAATGTGTGGTCGTACAACAGATTGTAATTAGTAATTTCACTAATGGCAAAGAATAAATATATTTAATAAAGTGCAGGAATAAGGCACAAGTGATGATTAAAAGAAATCGGTTTAGGTTGCATCATTCTTTTGAGAGTGTCGTGATTTAAGCCCAGCTGGTAATTCAGAATCATGCAGATGCTTGCTCACTCTTCCCCTTTTTTCTCCTGCCATGGGATGGTGAGGTGAATAGAAAGAATGTAAACCCCATGTGTTGAGATAAGAACAGTCCAGTAACTAAAATAAAATACAAAACTAATATTAATAATAATAATGATAAAGAAAGTAACAGGGGGAGAGAATATAAAACTAAAAAGGGAAGCAAAAAAAAACCCACCCCACAATAAAGAGAAGTGATGCACAATACAATTGCTCACCACCGCCGACTGATACCCAGCTTGACCCAAGCAGTGGTGTGGGCCTTCTGGGTAACTTCCCCTGGTTTATATACTGGGCATGATGTGCTGTGGTATAGAATACCCCTTTGGCTAGTTTGGGTAGGTATCCTGTCTCTGCTTCCTACAGGCTTCTTGTGCCCCTCCTCACTGGCAGAGCATGAGACTGAAAAGTCCTCGATCAAAGCAAGCATTACTTAGCAACAACTAAAACACTGGTATGTTATCAGCATTGTTCTCAGACTAAAGCTGAAACACAGCTGCGCCAGCTACTAAGAAGGAGAAAAATAACTGTTACAGCTGAACCCAGGACAGAAAGACATTGTATTGAAAAGTGTCATTTCTCTTTGAGACCTTCAGGATGAACCATTCCATCACCTTTCCAGGGACGGAGATGAGACTGCGTGTGGAAGACAAGAAGGTGACCAGGGTAGTAAGCATGGATTCACCAAAGAGAAATCGTGCTTAACCAACCTGACTGCCTCCTACAATGGGACAACCGGATGGATAGATGAGGAGATATCAGTGAATGTTATCTATCTTGACTTCAGCAAGGCTTTTGACATCCTCATATGCAAACTCAGGAAGTGTGGGCTGGATGAGGTGAGGTAGATTGAGAACTGGCTGACTGGCCTGTAGTTCCCAGGTTCCTCCTTCTTGCTCTTTTGCAGACTGACGTAACATTTGTTTTCTTCCAGTCCTCAGGCACCTCTCCTGATTGCCATGAACCTTTCAAGGATGACTGTAAGTGGCCCTGCAGTAATGTCTGCCAGTATCCTCAGCATCCTGTCAGGGTCCATGGACTTATGGATGTCAAGTTTGTCAACATGATCTCTAACCCAATCCTCCTCTATCAATGCGAAGTGTTCCCTTCTTCAGATCTTCTGACTGAACACGTGGGTCACGGATTCCTGAGGGCCGGCCTTGGCGTTAAAGTCTGAAGCAAAGACGGCGTTCAATATCTCTGTCTTCTCTGCATCCTCTGCTGCCAGGGTCCCTGCTCCATTCAGTAGCAGGGAACACGTGGCAGGAACATTTGGGAAGGCTGGCACAATAGGTTTAGATTTGCATTAGCTATCATGTGGCTGCATGCTGGCTCATGGACAACTTGTCCTGCAGAAGAAAAGACACAGAAAGACAGATTAGCTCAAGGTCAGCATCAGGTTGATGTGATTTCATTGCTCTGAGACCTGACCTACAACCTATGGTTAATGCTGCACTGGACCACGCAGACTTGCCTAAATGTTTGGGGCTCTCAGGTGTTTCTGTATTGAGCTGGGTTGCTGTGTGTAGGCATGTTGTTTCACATAGAGCAATGCTGTTAGGATGCAGCTCAATAACCTCCAGCATGCACTTCAACTCACATCCACCCAGAGTTTGACCGATATGTGATCGGCTGGCACAGGGAGAGACTGTTCAGAGGTAATATCTTAACAGGTTTGAGCTCATACAAAAGTTCAGTCACTTCTGATTGAAGTCTGCTAAGATCTGAACTGGGAGCCAAAAGCTGCAGCTTCTCACATGAGTCTAGATGAGCTGAATTGTAATGCCATCTCTCTTTGAGAAGCAAGCTTTCCCACCCTCCACTGCATTTGCGTTGTCACTCTCAGTCTCAATACACTGTGGGAAAACTCAAAAAATTTAACAAGGATTGTTTGAAACAAAGAAGTTAGTTAGAAAATAAACCTCTTCATGGTGTAACACCAATTCTTTCACTAATAAAAACTGTACTGATCAAAATATGCAAAACTCAGATAACCACAGGGTGCCTAATTATAGTTATTAGGAATAGGGTTTGTCTACTAGTTGTTTATTTCATTCCTGGTAATTTGCCTAGAAATATGTTTTACTGTTCATAGATTTGGCAGAACATTATCAAGCCCAATTAAAGGAATGACTCAATTTATAACCTGGTTATTCAGATACATCAATGATGGGAGCTCAGGGGAGGTTTCAATAAATAAGTAACAAATCAGAAAAAAAAAATCTGAAAATGTAAAGTGAAAACTCAAGGTTTAAATGTTCTTTTTGGTTTATTGCATATTCAGAATCTATCTGTGCCTTGGTTTGCTCTTTTCTGAAAGGCATAAATGGCATGAATTAACTATTTTTTTGCATTGTACACTTGAGCTTCATTGCAATTATATCCAGCAAATCTGTACAGAATCTACACGCATGAAAAATGTTGCTATTGGACAATCATACACTAGACTACTCTTATGCCAGATTTTAAGTAACTTAATTCAAAAGAATTAAACAATTTATGTTGGCTACTGCACAAACGTATTCCATAGCCTAATTGAACTCAAGTAAACTGGGGGAAAAAGTGTGACACCAAGTCTGAATTTTCCCTAGAAAATTCCAGAGATACAGTGTAGTAACCCCATGACTTTAATACTCTGCTTGATATAAGATGTTGTCCTTCACCACAGTCAGTTTATAACAATGTGAATTGCAAGAAATCACAATAACAATAATTACTCTGAATTAATAGCACACTTTGGGCAGCTTGTAGATTTTCATTAGGTTTTATTTTTTAGATTTTGTTTTTGTTGTAGTAGTTGTGTCTTTAATTATTATTAAAAAGAACTTTGTATTCCCTTTAAAAGGAAAAACTGTTTGGTTGTTGCAGAAAAAAACCCCACATTTAATCCCCAAACCATCAGGTTACCACTTACACTCCTGTATATGCAATGACATAGCTACATTATTGCCACATTCACCTTTCTTCCCTCCTTTCCCCTAAGGTACTTGTCATTTATCACATATTCAGACCAGCTGATTTGTTATTACCATTCTCTGAAGAAAAATTTTTTTTTTTCAGAAATGTATCTGTATATCCACTACCTCTTGGGAGCCCTAGACCTAGGTAAAAGCTACACTGTACTACATACACTGAATAAACACATAATAAAACACAGCCCTTTCCAGAGATCTTCCATTGTAAAAGTAGAAATGCAGCAGACAGATACAAAGGAATGGAGCTGTGTCTCCTTATTTAATAATGCAGAGGTCAAGACCAAATCCTTAGTCTCAGCTGGGTTCTTTTCATAGCCAAAAAGAGTTATGGACACATCCAGAACTACTCAAAGGTATATTTCCATGTGGGTTGAACCTCACGTAGAAGTCACTATTTCTTTCCAAGGACTTCTAAGGGAGTCTAGGCTCACTGTCACCCAGTTTCTAGTGAACAGAATTCAGCATCTTGATGCTGTTACTGTCATGACTAGTTTCACTGCTGCCTTTAATTCCAGCACATTCCCTCACTATGACCTTTTGTCCTTATACACTTTGTAAAAGAAAAGTCTTTCTCTTGTTTTTATTGTTAGTGAAGAACAAGTTTATCTTGTGTTGTGAAGAATAATTAGTTTGTATACTGCTTTGAAAATGAGCGTCATTGCATCAAATGTTAGTTTGAGAGGAAAGATGCTTTTTGATGTTCTTATCTTTTTTGTGCCGGCTTTAATTGGCTCTGTATTCATCTTCCTCCCATTCTTTCAGTTGAAAGTTCAATTATATTTTTAACCTTAGATCTCTGAGCAGTTTCTTTAAAAAAGCACAATGGTCACCCTTAATCTACCCCATTCATCTCCTTGAGATGTCTGAGTGTCCAGGGAGAAGAAAGAGACAAAGACTATTTTTCAGGTCACAAGAATAATATGATGGATATGCATGCTAGTTAAGTGGAGTGAGGAGAAAGTTACTTAGGGGCTATAGGGAAGGGACAACAGGATTACCACTGAAGAAAGGAGAAGAGAAATCTCAGGTGTGCTTGTTCCTGTGCTTTTGTTTCCCACTAGAAGTCCTTCACTGGGCTGGGATTCCTGTCTCAGATGGAGAGTAGGAAGTTCTTTTTGGTTTTGCAGGAGTTTTTGTTTCTCAGTTAACTATTTGCTTCAGGGAGATAAGCGAAAATGGAATCAGAACAACTTATCAGATGATGGATTAAAACCTGAAGGAAAAGAAACAAACTGTATTTCTAATTGTAGAACCTCGAGATTTTGTGCCCGTTCAAACAGCTAAATTTTCTTTTACATCATTCACAGAAATGCACAGTAATATGAATATACAGATGCTAACTGCTAACAAACTACAATAAACAAGCAAAAATACCCCAATAGACAAGCTTCTTGTTGTGGCCTGACAGTGATATGATTACTTGAATTTGATGCACTGGCTAGCTATTTTCTGAATGCCTGAGCCTGTAAAAGCTGGAAAACATATAAATTACCTCTCAGGTGACTCACAGTAAAACATATTAACATTTTGGAAACTCATACAGAAAAAACAGCATAAAACCACCCAACTCAAACCAGCTGAAGAATGTACATGGAAGTGAAAAAAGGAAAGCAAAGAAAAGATACAGCCCTGGTAAGTCTGGAAAGCATTTCTCTGAAATAGGGTAAGAAATACATCCAGACCTTAAGACCTTTGCTTTGGATTATGCCTGGTTTTGATACTACATTTTCCAAAGTTTGGCCACTGTTTTAGAATGGATGGAGACTTTGATAATGGCAAGTGAATATTTGGCCTGTATGAACTTCATTTAATCATAAAAATGAAATATCTCTGTTAGTACCAAAAATTCAGTTTCGCTGGAAACAGTTTCTTATGATTACATTTCAGCCCGGAGATTGCAAGCAGTGCCAGGAGATTTAGCTGACCATCTGTACAGCTTGTATATTGAATAAAGGCTATCACAACCTCCAAAAAGCATTTATGGTAGGTGCTTGAAAGGTATTGATAAGCCAGAACTTCATTCTTTATAGGTCATTCATATCTAAATGAATTTTCAGTACCAAATAAATTGGTGAAACTCAAAACCTGTATAAGCACAAATAAAACACCAGTAGATTAGATGGTGGATAAGGTTTCATGATATTGATCTTTTATGATCCAAGGCGAATTAGCATTTTTTAAAGCAGTTTGCAGTTTTCAAAAATGATGGATAGAACTAAAACTTATGTTCTTTAGCAGTATTGCTTTCAGGCAGAGCTCATAAGATAATGAATCTTAGTAAATTAGATTGAGGAGAAAAGCAGAGGCATGATTAGTTTTACCTTCTATTAATTATCAAACAAACAAAATAAAGGAAAAGGAAATAGCTTGCCAGTGATTTTGCTGTGTTTGCCTTTCCTAACCATTTTTTTCTTGAACTGATTCACTGATAATGGTGTCTAGGTGGAAACTGGGACAGGAACAATTTCCACTAATTCACACAAAACTTTTCTATGTGCTGTCTTACATGTGTGACCTTATGTATGTCTTAAATGCTGAACGCAGACCAGGTCTGCACAAATTTATATTGGCCTTCACACAGGACTTACACAGAGTATCTTGTTGCATTTGTGGATCACTCATTGCTTCAGCTGACTTAGCTCCTGTATTCTTTTTTGTCATTGCTATCCAAAATTTTCAGACCTTACCTGACTATTATGAAACTGCTGAGTTAGTACAACCATTTTATCTTACAACTGTTAGAGAAACAACACAAAATATCATACCAACTGTTTGTCTGTGCTCCTACCCCCTTCAGATATTTCCCTTGTTCCACTGATTCAAGTAAATCAACATTTTTTAATTTCCTTTCCAGTTCTGATAGTAACTGAGCTCCAGACCAAAATGTTGAGACTGTAGCAAGCCATCATCAGGTTTTCTGGGATAGTTGTGAGAACTAAGAATGTTGGATGCCACTGAGAGAAACTCTCAGAGCAGAAGGTGAAAGGGCAAAGAACACATCAGGACTGATTTGCTAGTGAATAAACAGTGCAGTGCTTATACTAGAATAGAGCTGTTTTGTTTGGCGAAGTAGTCCCTAAGTCCACCTGTACTTAAAAGAGGTTATATTCAGATTAAATATATATGTTACATACTGAATATAGTTCACAGTAAATATCATATTTGTGTTCCATCTTGATAATGAAGAGTGTGTTTTGTCCTAGGGGTACAACCAAAGCAGCATGTGTAAGAGGGATGTCATGGAGCACATGAGTTGATGTACCTTGGGATGTAGCAGCACTGCCTGGAGGTTCAGCACAGGTTGTCTGTGCCTTGCGTTCACTTCCACTTATGGCTGTGGGCACTGAGATGCACCTGGAAATAGGATGGTGGTACCCACACGGCCTTCACCGTGCAGCAGTCCCTGCTCACATGTCAAAGCAAGTAGCATGGTTCACTATGAGAGCTGCCTTGAGGCACCTGCTCTCCCATCTGTCCAGGGAAGACAGGGTACAATTTAGTATGTGATTTTCTCTGTTTTCTGAAAAGCATCAACCTTCACTTAAGAGAAACAATATTGTTCAACTGGGGCTTTAAATATTGTAGCAGAACCTGCGAGTGGCATTAAATAGTTTCCTGAACTAGAAATGATAGCCAAAAACCTAACCCGGAGGGAGCGCAGCCAAATATCTTCAAGCTGTAATTAGCAGAGGACTACATGTTACATTTTAAAACCCACTCTGCATGAGGATTTAAAAATTACTCACCAAATGGAATACATTCAAAGCCCACTTGAACTCTTTTTTATGTTTTCATTATGCTCTGTGACCAACACTCTTGCCTATAGCTGTCTAGAAGCATTTAGTCTGTCTTTTTCTATAAAGCCACCCAGGCATTCTTGCTGCAGAGAAATTACTTGGGATTTTTACAATATTTGAATTCCTTAAAAACCGTCACCAAACCCAACAGCCTGATGATGCTTTTCATAAGATATTCAGCTGCTATTTGAGGGCTCATATAGATACTGAATTTACTATCTTAAATTACTATTTCCTTGTAATTCATAATCAGTTTAAAGTACAGGCCCAGTTCCTCAGTGGCTGTAGATCAGTTTTATCTACCCCAGTAATTTAGCACCACGGGAATGGGTTAATAGATCAAAGAAGATGCCTCCATCTACATTTCAGGTGGCTCAAGGTGTTTACGTCTGACCAGACATAGTCTTATTCCCTGTAGTCTGAAGGTATCTAAAGAAGCTGTCGTTGATTCAGATCTCCATGTCCCTTTGGGGGCTGGAGAGCATGAGATAGATAGCTCCCACTTAGTTGTTTATGAAATGTGCTTGAGCCTGGTCTGGTGGAAGGTGTCCCTGCCCATGGCAGGGGGGTTGTAACCTGATGATCTTAAACATCTCTTCCAATCCAAACTGTTCTGTGAGTTATTCTATGAAATGAATGTCATTCACTTGTGCACAAGCCTTTCTTGCATCAAACCTGAACATGGGGACTGAGGGGTTGTTCAGGACGCAGAATGGCTTGATTGTTCTAGATCAAAACAGTGACAAGAACACTAACTTCAACATTGGCTCATTGCAAATTTTTTTTGGCCAGTTGTATTTACATCCAAACATTTCAACTAGTCTTACAGACCAAAACTCACGGAAATGTATCACATGAAGGTATAATACCTAATGCAGCTAAAACTCTTATAGGAGGAAATATATGAGTCTAAGAATCTCTTTCTTATTATTTTGGTTTTGGGTTTTCTTTTCTGTCTCTCTAAATATATAACCTTTTGGCAGGGTTTTCAGGAAACTGCAGCAGCTGGGTAAATAAGACTCTCTACCAAGGTAATGGCAGGAATTGAATGGGATTCTGCTAAAGAATGTGTTTTGGCAAAATAGATCTTTGGACAGAGACTAAGGTCTCCTCTCCACTTCAGATTTGTCAAAGCTGAATTATATTTCATTCGTTGTCCTGTCTCAGCGAAAAAACAAAAGGGGACTAAGAATAAGGCTGCAATAAAAAGTAAAAAACCTCAAAACACAACAACAACAAAACCAAAACAAAAAACCCAAACAACAAAACCCCACAATATCCCAACCAACCAACCAATAAACCAAACAAAAAACCCAACCCAACCCTACCCAACCCAACCCAAACAAACACAGTTTCCCCACTGGCTCACACAGGATAAATCTGTGCTACGTTTAAAGAATATGACTGAGGCAATTTGGAGAAGCATTTGGATTTTCAGAGCTCTGTCTTCATTACATCCCTGCTCTTGTTCTGCTTGGTGGCCTACTTATCACTTTCTTTTTTCTTCCAGGCTGAAAAGTGTATCTTTACTTTGGTATCTTCAGGAGTTCTTGGGTACAAAGAATAAAACATATTTTGAAAATATAATTCCTTTTATCCATTTTGGGTTTGTTAGCACTTCTGAGAAATTGTTCTGGTTTGTTGGGAATTTGCATGTCCACCAAGAATTAGAAAATTATGTCTAAACTGCCATTATGTTCAACAGCAAAAAATGGCAACCATTTTGATTATGAAAGGTGTTATTATATTGATTATCTTCTTAATATTAGAAAGTATTAGAGGCTTGAATAAGCAGGAGATCAACTGTTCAGTGAAAAAAATATAAGATACAGGAAGGGGGAAGTGTCATACAGAATTGAGATAGAATAAGCCATTGATATAATTATAATACATAAAGATTTTACTGTCTGAAAGACAAGAAAAGAACTTGTACCCTTCGGGGAACTCAGCTCCAAGGATTATTGAGGCAGACCTGGGCTTTTCATTTTAAAGCAATCTTAATTTAATAAGATTTTTCTTCTAACTTTGACATTTCGTTTATTTGGTTGCCATGGTGCACCCATTCATTCAATCAACTTTAACATTTTTATAACGGCATAACATTTTTCCCTTGTTTTAAAGTCCCTCAATGTTTGAAGGGAGTTTAGGTCTAGGATTTGAATTCAAACTCATCACAGCTTATAGGATGTCTGTCATGCTGATGTACTCATATCACCTGGAGCATTACCCCTGGGTTTCCACCAAGGCAAGAGGGAAGGAAGCAGGAGATCTTGATTCTGGGTCCTGCAGTCAGAGAGGGTTTGATTCCCCCTACTCATTAGCCAAGAGACAAATACAACCATGAAACATACGCCTCTCTAGTCATGGACAACTTACCATCCCCACTGCTGATGTTGTGTGTCTGTGCTCTGTAGAAAAAAGTATAAGTTATGAACCTAGACAAAAATGATAAGGAGAGGCAGCCTGAAGACATTAATCTAGTAGTTCTATAGGGCTACACAGAGAAACAGTGCCTGCAACAGGACAATAACCAAGGTTTTTATTTTATTCCGTACTGTTTCTTAATAGCTCTATGAGGTTTATTGAGAGATGGCTTCTACAAGCCCATTTATAAAAAAAAAATCATAAAAGGAAAAAATACATTTTTAATCTCAATCAAATATTCCTTAAATAAATCGATACATGATGCTCAGGACAGATGCAGCACTCACACATTGCTAAGACAGACATTTCCTTTGGCAGCAAGAGTTTCTGAATCTGATCTGCTGTGTTTCATCACAGAATCATGGAGCTCCATTCATCACATTTGTGAAAGTTTAACTAACTTCATTTCTTTTGCTGTGTAATGACTTGTAAAACTGTGTGCCAATGGTTTTGATATGTAAGTTTGTTAAAAATGAAATCTCAGTGTAATTCCAAACCTGGAATAAATCCTCATTAAGCCCATGGTTTTTGTTCATCCTGCAAAAATTTAAATTAAAAAATTAATAATTTAAATTAGATGTAACAAAATGTAAAAATTAAATTGACAATGACATTAAACATAAATTAAAAATTAATAATCTGATAAAACTAATTGTTGATTATGATTCACAATAGAAATATATGCAAAAAGCTACAGTAAATGTTAGTCCTTCTTTTAACACAAATTCAAAGACAGCAACACTGGTATCACTCATGCAAACATGTTTCAGATTTTTGAGAAGGACTGAGTTCTGTCTCAACAGGTGCCAGAAGCAGCATGAGGAGAGTGGACGGTGTTTTCATGTTATAAATATTATTCTTTCCATGCCCAGTCTCTTCAGTTTGCAGTTCTGCCAAGAAAAACAACATTGAGAACTAACTACGTAAGTAAAGATATTTATGCACAGTAGACAGTGTGTCAAAGAAAGCTTGCTTGTGTGACCAGCCAGTCACACTCATACTCATATACCTTTGTTTTTTAGGGGAAACAAAGGAATAGTCACATTTTTTATGCACCTTCAAAGAAAGCAAAAAATTAACCCACAGTTAGCTGGAGATACAGTTTTCTGCTTCTTTAGCTTTTTCATGGCTCATTGTCATTACAATGAATATTTGTGTTCTCACTGTGAGTTCAAAAAGTTTTTCTCCTTCTTTCCTTCAAGGATGGGTTCTGGGTAGGTTTTTATTTTCCTCAGTTTTCTGCCCACAGAACAACAGCAACAACAAGAAGAAATAATGACAGATATTTGGCAATGGAGGGGATAGCTGTATGGATCCCAGTAACTTTACTCAAGAACCTGATTCCCAAAGTAGTGATACTGGCACACCTATGTTTGCTAATCTATTTACTTCGAACTTTGCATATAAAGCATACGAGAGTCTTTTGGTCATCCCTGTCATCTAAGAAAAAGGAGATAGTTCAACTATGTCAATTGAGTTGTCAAATAATTGAGCAACAATATATACCAACTTTTTAATTTCTCACATTACTCTTAGTTGTGTAAGCCATAAGCAGGAGACATTGTCTCACAGGTAAACAAGAAAGATATTTCTCAGGTAGAGGAAAGGAATGGAGTATGGTATCCCACATAGAAGTATATTGTACTACTAGCCAATGGACTTTTATGTTGAATAAATATGAAATTAAAATTAAATTCACAAAACATCTGTGAAAAGTGATAAGTGGACTTTTTTCTTAGAATATTCAGATTAAAATAGTATAAAATCTGTGACAATTCACTTTAGTTCTCCCAGCTTTCAGCTACAGGAAATAACACTCAGCTTTATTACAGTTAAAACACCAATTTCTCAGATGAAACCAAGGATTGCCTTCCATATTTTGGTTTTCTTTCAGATACTTTTTAGTCCACTGAAATAAACCATTTAAAAGTCAGCCTGTAATGTTTTAAAATCTCTCACTGAAGTGTATAAATTAGGGTCCAAAGGGAAAATAAATTCGAGGTCAGTTTTTACATCGTTAGTTAGAATAAATCAGGATACAAAGCAGCTCTTAACATAGCATTCAGATATTGCAAGCAATTAACATAGACTTTAAAGTAATTAAATACGGGCTGTACCCTGAAAAGTCAATGCAGCATCTATTTGGGGTTTGAATTATCTGAGATTTGACTGTAATTAACTAGAAATTACATTCATACAGAAATAAATAGTACTTGTGCAAAATGAACTACACATTTATCACAGTAGGGTAGACTCTACTGAAGATCTGATATATTCTCTCAATTTTGGAAAACTGTAGCAAAGCAAGGTATTCTGAATTTTAAACTAGATGTCAAAAGGAGCACCATTAAGAAGGCTTATACCTAACAAATAGATAACCTAAATGTTTAAGGTAATTTGCAAGGGCAGGCAATCTGGAGGAACATTTCAGTTAGTTTCATCACAGCTAGCAAGTATATAAGTACGTAAGTGGTTTTTTCGTTTGCGTACATTTATTTTGCATTCTAAGTCTTCTCTCTGTTTCTGATAGTATATGTCTGCACTTGTATTTGGTTTAGTATCTGAAAATGTTTTATTTCCACAATTAAATATTTCAACTGAGAGCGCTACTCTGTGATCCATATAATAATGGTATTTAATCACTTGCTGGTGAGCTAATATTTATTTTGTGATTAGGAGTGTGAATATTATTAAACCATATAATCTCTGAGAACGCTCACCCTTGCATGTCAGGGTCTGAAAGGAAGGGATTACTCGAATTTTCAAATATGGGCAATTATAGAACATAATTTCTGGTGTCTCATTAAGGAAGTTACTCAGATTGCGCAAATGATAGCTTTTACAAAACCTCAGACAAGCTGCGAAAAGAATTGTGTCCATTAGGGATATATGTATTGCATGTGTCTACTTGACATCATAATTCCAGCTTTTGTTGCCTGATGATTAGAGGCAAAAATTGGCCATGTAGCTGGTCTAATAATTGAAAACATACTAAAAATACTTTTTAATTAGAAATACATTTTTTTTTCCCAATTGTACACAAGGTCTGCAAATTGCACAATAGAAAACCCATGTATCAGCTGTTGTCACTTTCCTTACTTGATGCACAGGAAGACTATTTTTATTGAGCACACTGGCTGCATTCAAAATAATTTTTGAGACACTTCCTGATATGTTTGCATTCAGATGTCATCAGCCTTTTAAGGACATAGTTATGACTTTTTATTAGGTCAGCAATTGAATTTACTGTCTTTCCTGTAAATCTTGTTACATTATATTATCTTCCCTTAATTATGATCTCTCAAAATGCGTACTAGCTTTATGAAAGAATTCCCAGGTTTCTTCTTTTGTTATGGCTATTTTTATTAACTTGTCTATGTTTTTCCAATTCCATTTAATATTAGAACCAGGGAGAAGAAGACAACATGGGGAGCTACAAGCTAGTTTCACCTTGGTACTTGGCAAGATCATGGAGCATGTTCTTCTGGAAACTATGGTAAGGAACATGGAAACTAAGGAGATGACTGGTGACAGCCAACATTGATTTGCTAATGGCAAAATTTGTGGCTTTCTATGACAGGGTTACCTAGACTTCTGCAAAGCATTTAATATTGTCCCACACAACTGGAGAAACATAGATTTGGCAGATGACCACTCAGTAGACAAGGAATTGGCTTGATGTTCACACTCAAAGTGTTGCAGTCAGCAGCTCAATGTCCATGTGGAGATCAGTGACAAGTCATGGTCCTCAGGGGCCAGTACTGGGACTGGTGCTGTTCAACATCTTTGTTGTCTACATGGTCAGTGGGATTGAGTGTGTCCTCAGCAGGTCTGATGATGACACCAAGCGGTGTGGTGTGGTTGACACAGTGAAGGGAAGGGATGCCATCCAGAGGGACCTTAACATGCTTGAGAGGTGAACCTGCACAACCCTCATGAGGTTCAACAAGGCCAAGTACAAGGTCCTGCCTGTGGGTTGGGGCAATCCCAAACGCAAATACAGACGGCAGACAATGGATTGAGAGCAGCCCTGAGGAGAAGAAATTGGGGGTGTTGGTTGATGAGAAGCTCCACATGACCTGTCAATGTGCACTTGGAGCCCAGAAAGCCAACTGTATCCTCACCTTCATCAAAAGAAGCACGACCAGCAGGCCAAGGGAGGTGTGTCTCCCTTTCTACTCTACTCCGGTGAGACCTCAACTGCAGTACTGTGTTCAGCTCTGAGACTACCAACACAAGAGGGATGTGGATCTCCTCGAGTCCAGAGGAGGGCCACAATGATGATCAGAGAGCTGGAACACCTCTCCATGAAGACAGGCTGGGAGATCTGGACGGGATGCTCAGCCTGGAGAAGAGAAGTCTCCAGGGACATATTATAGCAGTCTTCCAGTACCTAAAGGGGGCTTACAAGAAATCTGGAGAAGGACTTTTCATAAGGGCACGTAGTGATAGAACAAGGAGTAATGGCTTTAGATTGAAAGAGGGTGGATTAAGAGTAGACTTTAGGAAGAAATTCTTTACTGTGAGAGTAGTGACACACTGGAACAGGTTGCCCAGAGACATTGTGAATGTCCCATCCCTGGGAATATTCAAGATCAGGCTGGATGGGGCTTTGAGCAACCTGGTCTAGTGGAACGTTCCAATCACCATGGCAGGGGTGACTGAAACTTGCTAATCTTTAAAATTCTTTCCAACCCAAACCATTCTGTGATTCAATGATTCTACGAAAAACCTCTAGATGAAATATAAAATACAGATTTTTATTTTTTTTCATTGTACCTTTTTAAAAAGCCCTTGAGAACCTTGGCCAGGATTTCACAGTTCTAACAAGCCTTGCCATGTGTGACCATTAAAAATTTCCCTTTTGTGTTTTCTCACCTTGAAAGGCAGCAGTCACAAATGACTATCATGACATTATCATTGTGTGAATCTTACTAGATAAAGTCTGCTAAGTGATAGCATAAAAGCAGTTCAAAGACTCATGGCAAAGCAGCCGCAAGTTCCTTACTCATATCATCTACTGTAACTATTTCTTTTATTCTCTTTGTAGGGCTAGTAATCTGCTTATCTAATAAAACCATAGCAACTACAGAACTGAGTCATAGAGTAGCCAGAAACACAAACAAAGTCATAAATGCCTGATAGCATGGGACTCCTGAGAAACCACTGCAGAATATCATGTTGTCAAACCAGGCAAAACCACAGAAATTCCTTGAGCTTTTATGCAGGGCATGTACACAATGCACTTCATCATTTGTTACATGTTTTATGCTGAGAGCTGTGTCCCCCTAAGTTATACAGTCTTAGGTTTTTCTTCATTTAACAGTGAAGCACTGATGAACAAGTCTAAATCTGAATGGAAAAAGTCTCTGGAAATTAAGTTCACAAATATATTAACTTCTTATTATTTCATTCCAGTAAAGCCATTTTTAACTAGAAGAGCTATGAGATAAGAGAGAAGCAGTACCTAGAGGTACCTTATTACTCATGAATAATAACAGAATTCACCTGATTTCTATGTAACTCTGGAAATTACTACACTTTTGTTTGTGGTTTTTTCTTTTTTAAATATCACCCAGTGAACTGAAATGCTGCTTTACATGAAATGCTACTTTACATGAAATGCTACTTTACATAAAACAATTTCTTAGGAAGAAAGATTTTGTTTCCCCCGCGAGATTTAAATTGTTCCTTTTTAAAGGAATAATTCTAAAGAAATTCTTTTAAACTTACATAAATAATATATATAAAGAATAAATAAATTCATAAGTTATAACTTTAAAATTCTTACATTATAAATTAAATTAATTTTTAAAGTAATATTTCCTTTAAAGGAATATGATTTTTAGGGAAACCACAATAGACACTGATCTCCACAAATAAAGAGAAAGATTTCCTCTCTGTACTTTATAATTAACTTAAAGGATGTCAAATTCCTAGTATTTACAAAGTGGCATATAAAAGAATAGTCTACCTCTTTAATAAGATTGCTTGCATGTATGCAGACATGGTAAGCAACTCACAAGTAGCGGATGAGATTACCTAGGTTTAAGACAAAATGTGACATGTTACTAGATTCAGGTTATGCATTTTGGAGCTAGTTGTCAACCTACTGAAGTCAACAGAAATATTTGGCTTAGTTAATGTGGGTAAACTCTTTTTTATAAATTTTCTTTACTGTAGTAATCCTAGTGACCCAGCACTATACATCATACAGACCGAAGATGTTGACTGTCACCACGTTCCTACTGGTTTTCTCCCAAAACATGAAAACATACAATTTTAAAACTTTTTCAGGATCAATATTTTGGTTTCTCTGAACCTTGTATAGATTAATTATGAATTCATCTTTACTACTGTGTAACACTCTTCAGCTCAGAATTTAAGACTGCGGTGACTGCGGTGAAGGCTATGCAGGTCTGAGACCATTGCCTCCTGTCTGTCCAAACTGTCCCTTATTCAAAGTGACTTCTAGCTCCCTTTTGAGGTTCTTATCTGGTCTTCTTTCACAAAAAAACAAGGAAAGGGATATATAATCCTACATATAGAGGGATGTTAAACATATATGGGGTGAGCCTTATCCCAGAAAAGAGAAGCTGGATTACCTCTCAACAAGGTACTTAGAGATACTCACTTCAATGACAGCTGAAATGAGGATTATGCATTCAATATTTTTAAACTGATAGTAATTTGTGAACCTTCATCTGAGTCAAGCAGCTGTTACTAAATTATCCTTCAAATAAGAAGTGTTTTCATGGATTGCTGTTTTAAATCTAATGTCAACCTCTACTTTGAAATAAAAAAGCAGATAATCTTTCTATGAATAGAAGTCAGTAAAACCTAGATCTTAAAGTGATGAGATTTTTATCTGTCTTTCTTTACTGATCTTCATTGTCTTTCCATGTGCTGATGTGCTAGAGATCCCAAACGTAGACATGTCTGTGGGATCAAAACAGGACAAAAGTATGTTCATTCAAAATTTGGACTTAAAGGCTGGCAAAACACTTAAATTTTATGAAATCCCTCAAAGCTAAATTCTGATCCTATGCTTGAAAAGGTTTGCAGGCCAGGTAATTTTCTACCTTTCCTGCTTGAAAATATTGTGTGAGGTTTCTGAACACTCTCAGCTGCTGCAAAAACATAGCATGGCCACTGTTTGCCTCTCAAACACAACATCAGTAGTTTGGAAAGGAGATATGTGCTCTCGTGTGTGGTGGCTGGTTTACTTTACTGTCAGTTCAGCAGTGTGATGGTTGTCTCACTGACTTGTGACATCCACTTCACACTGTCTGAGGGGATAGAGATCCATCCATGCCATGCATACAGCTCAACTGGCAGCCTTGCCCTTAGCAAGTTGAGAGCCATTTTCTTTTTCTGTGGCATTCACAACTCAACATTGCACCTCACATAGACAGTAACTAGTTGCAGTAGATGAAACCTAAAAATGTTAACTTTAAGCAAAGCAAATCTCAGGGGGTCGTTTTTGTACCAACACTTATAATTTATGGAATAAGAAGAGATAATGTTAGGCTTTTTTAAATGCCTGTTAAACTGTTCTGATCATCTAATCAATTTGTCTCCCTTCTTCATTTAAAAAAAAACAACAAACCAAACATAAACCCCCCCAAAACAAAGCAAAACAAAACAAACCCCAAAACAAACAAACAAACAAAAACCAAAAAAACAAACCCAAAACCAAACAAACCACTCAGTAATTTTTGCATAAA
>JANHGB010059837.1:7236-19397 GCA_026283785.1 Coracopsis vasa
GGACGGGGTAGATGAGGCCGCGGCAGAGGTGGTGGGCCTGCGGCTTCAGTTCGAAATATTCGCCGCGGAACGGGACGATCTGGGCGGGGGGCTGCTGGCCGGGGGCACTCCCCGCCGCAGCACCGGCATTTCCTGCGAAGCTCGCCCCCCGCTCGCCTCCTCCCCCGAGCCCAGCGCAGCGCATGAAAGGCTGGGGAAACGCGTTGCCTCCTCCGCGACCACCTCGGGCTCAGCTGTGGTGGCTCTAAGTTAATCACTATGTTCTTAAAGTACGGAGAAATCCTACACAGTGTAAAAAAGGGGAACTGGGAGAAAGGTAGCTGTACCACCTCGGAAGTGCTGCTTAATTTCTAGGCCATCATTTCCCTGACCGGCGCTCCCGGCAGAGCCGAGGGGGGAGGTAGCAGCGCTGCCCGCCGGAGGGTCTCTGCTGGTTGCAGTTGTCCCGGCCGCCCCCCGTGGCCGCAGGGAAGGAGCCTCTCGGTCGTTACGGACCACAGGGATGAAGGAATGATTCCCCCCAAAAGAATACCCCAGGAAAATAAATCTCTAATAAAAAGCGAGAGGAGCCGAGGGCAGAAGTTGCGAAGTCCTGCCGGGAGGGCGAGAGAGAGATCCGCGGGAGGGACTTGAAGGGAGGCTGCTTAGGAAAAGGGGAAGAGCAAAAGAGGAAGAGAAAGAAGGAAAGCGCTTCCCTCCTGAACACTCCCGGGACAGTCCTTGAGTTTTGCAGGGGAAAATCGGGTGATGAGAGCTCCCCCCCCCAGCCGGGAGAGGAGGCTGCCGAAAGCCCAGAAGCAAACCCAAACACGGACAGAGCAATAACCCAAAAAAAACGGGGGGGAGTTTTGAGGCAACGAGAAAGCGGGGGGCTGCCACTTCCAAGCAGTCGGACCGGCTCCTGGGAAAGTTTTGCACCGGCAGAGGAGGCTCCGCAGCGGGAAGGCTGTCCCGTCCCTCCCGCAGGACCCGGAGGTGCCACCCGGGCGGCGGAGCTCCCTGCCATCGGGCGCTGAAGGCCGATGCATAAATCCGCCTGTCAGGGAGGGGGCAATTATGAGGCCGTAAAAAAGTCAGAAAGATGGATGCTTGGGAATGATTATTACTATTTCTGATGTTTTAACGGAATCCCGAAGCCACGGGCTACGGTCCTCTGAAGCATTATGGATTTGTAGGTTGTGGCTCCATCCAAACCCCCAAAACTGTTTCCTTCCTCTAAACCTGCGTCGCCTTCTCGCCAGAGGGAAGACTCCTCTGCCGGGGAGCTGCAGCGTGCGGCGGGCAGTCCCCGGCCTCTGGGCTGCTGAAAAGTGCTCTTTGCATGAGTGGAATAAGGTGCAGACTAAAAAAGCCCATGCAAGCCCAGGGCTTTATTCTTAAGGCCCCAAATCCCACCGAAGGGCATGGAGTAATACATTTAGCACATAATAATACAAACCACAGAAAAATACAATCACCAGCTGTGAAGTTACAGAGCATTAAGAGTCAGGTAGCAGACAGATTAGAAATCAGAATTTCCCAGCCTTCTGCCCCCCTCACACACCCACAAATCATTAATTTGAGACAGATTTATAGGTGTAGCTGTCTGGATATTATGCCTGTCATCCAGATCTGAGTATCTGAAATGGTAGCATTAGTGAAGCATTTTTGGGGTTTTTACTAGAAACGGGTCATAAAAACTAAGTATGTTCTTCAATAATAGTTTTCCAGCCTATTATGGAATATGGATTTATTAGTCATTTTTATGTTTGAAGCTTGGTTTGAAAACAGCCTAGATACTGTTCACAAAGCTTGGCTTTGAGGAATGGAAAGCCTTTGGGGTTTTTTAAAGGTTAAGGGTCCAGATTAAGAACAGCTGGAAAGGTTTACAGTTTATTCTGGTGAGACAGTAATCAGCAGGTTGCCATACACACCTACAAAAACATAACTGGGTTCCATCTCCCCCAAACATCAACATCCCAGAGGCAGAATCAGGGCCAGACAGTAATAATCGTATGACTCCTAACTCCTTTTCAGCTTTTTATAAAGAAGATACATCTCTTGGATATTTTTAAGTCTAGATGCATCAAAACAGAGTGCAAATAAATTGATATCGCAATACTGGATTATATGAATACATGTGCAACAGTTGCAATTCAGATGGATCAGACCTTTGACCTAATCCTTCCTACCAAGTAACACTCACATCTTGATTTATCTCCACTTCATTACTTTACAATTAGATCTACCGATACCAGCAACATTGACACTTTAAATACAGTTGTAAAAAGAAGCAGAATAAGAGGAATGAATACTCCCTACCTTTATTTTTTGCTGCACACCCTCTTTGTATATGTGTTGCTTACATAGATCAAAGCAGACAGTGGTCTATATTCTTTTAATTCCTTAAGATAAACCACAAATTATTCACTTTAGATTAAAAGCAGCAGGATTTTTTCTTTGTTGTTGGACAGATTCTAGATTAAAAAAACTTGTATTCTTTGCAATAGCTGTTAGAATAATAGATTGATCCTAATAGGAGGGGAGGGGGGCTTGAGAGTGTTTCCAACAAGTTACATGATTGAAACATATTTCTGAACTCTGCCTGCCTGGATCTCTGAGGTTACCATGAGTCCAGCTGGCAGACTGGGGTTTACAGATGTTCGGCTTCACTGAGGATCAGGGCTCAAGTCATCAGTGGCTGAGCTTGCCTGAAGCTGGCAACTCTAAACCATAGAAGGCATCCTTCCAGTCTCACATGAAATGGACTAGACCTCCCCTAGACACCTGCTACTTTCTGCTCTGAAGTTTGCACAAGAAAGTCAGACTTTGGTTTGTTTTTCCTGGTACCCTGATTCTCATATCAGGGAGCTTTTAGATAATACAATGAAAGTCAAGGCTCACAAAAACAACCTCAACAACTAGCACAAATGTGATAATCTCTAGACTTCCTAGAAACACGACTCAGACTCTTGCCAGTTCCTTCTTCAGAGCACTGAGGTTTTATATTGAGCAGTACATGGGAAACTGTTCTTTGCTGTGCCCTCTACCACGTGGGAAATGATAAAATTACTTCTTCATGTTTCTGAATTAAGCAACATAATTTCTGTTATTTATCTACTGATTATGTAGGGGTGTTTTAAGCATTTAAGTTGTGAAGATCTTTAACAAAAAGGCATCAGTCATGTAATTTCAGCATCTCCATCAAAATCAATGCCAGGTGGCGGAATGTGGTTTTTGATGGGCCAAACAGAAAGTAAGTTTCACAAATGAGCAATATTGACCACTGAGGAGGCTTTCTATGCAGAGAGACACAAAAAGAAGGAGGGGTGAGTATTGATGTTAGTTCATTCTTTAGGATACAATTCCACCAGGCTGGGCTGTCTAGATATGATAGGTACCTCTTAAACAGTATGTTGAACAAACAGTTAAAGTAATCTGAAATGCTGTCTTCCTTCTCTAGTAAAGAGAAATTCTGGGAAGGCTGACTCAAAATAGTGAATGGCTCAAGGCTTCATTGAAGTTCTGGGCGTGTGAGCTTTTCAGCGCTTGCAGAATCAGGCTCTTTTTGGTTAACAGAAATCTATAATAACCCCCCCAAACATGGGAACCGTTACGTATAGTAAGGTCATTGTATAACTGTGCTGGAACAATATCAGGCATTCACCAAAGAAACCGCTACTTGCACAAGATCATGCTGTAGTGAAAACCTAGCAATACCACTCTGTTTTCCATCTGAAGAGCAACCTTACATATTAATGGTAGAGATTTCGTAGCGAATTCAAAGGAGACAAACCCAGGGAGTTTAATGGTTACCATCACAGAAAGGTCTGGAAGAAAATAAAGGTGAACGTAAATAAGAATATCAAAATAGATTTACCTGGGGAAAAAAAAAGCAGTTTGTGCTAGATAACAAAGAGCGGGACATGTAAGGAGGTTTGGGACAGTTGACTGTTCCCCAAGATGTAATTGTCTCTCAGAATCACTTCATCCTTAGTAGTCACCAGCTCTGCTGTCATTTCTTGGTAAAGCAACCTATCTTTTCTCCAAAGTTAAATAGTAAATTACTGGAGAAGATTAAAAGCCTTTTATTCATTACTATGTCCAGTAGGTTGTACTCTTATCTAATCCACTCAAGGGACTTTTCATAAAGCATCCATGCAGAATACACAATTCTCCATCTAAATGGGGAAAAACAATGGCTCCCATGACTATTAAGGAAAAGAGAAAAGATGTCATAATGGAACCTCTCATACAGAACTCAGCTATCAGACAATCACCATTTGCTTGGTTTGTCCACACTTTCCTGTGGTCTTTTCTTTTACCACTGCTGGTTTGCGGTTGCAGTAAGAGGGCCACAGCTGGTCTGAGAAACCACAATAAACATGTATAGGGCTGTATCCCGTAAGAGGTTACATGGCCTGTACTCCCAAAAGTAGTACAGTAAAATGAAAGTCCCAAATCATGCAGAAATGTTGTGATTAAGCTGAGGTGAGAAGAGGCTCTTCTGGAGGTAAAGGAGCCATAGAGAAAAACAGCTAAATTCCACACTACGTCATACTGAAGAGTGCCATGGGGGAAGGAAAAACAGAGACTGTCCCTAGGACTTACTCATCCAGTTTCACCTGTATCAGTCTTGGTCTGTACTTCAGGTGATTATTCATTTAGTTTGATAATTTTTTCTTTCTTGTAATTAAACTTTTCTCACATTCTTATGACCTTGGACAACTTGTAAGGATAATTCTTTAATAATTTTTATAATTCCACTGAATATTAGTGCACTGAATAAAGTTAAGTTTGCCTAATTGTGAAATACACTGTGATTAAAACCCTTACGTGATGATAATGTCCTGGACTTTATTGACACTTTTCTCTGTTAGTATCTCAAATTATTTTACAAACATTAATGAATAATTCACACCACCTCTATTTAGGTCATGTAAATTCTCAGAAGTTTAGTTGATGACCAGTAGGTTGCATGACAAATTTATAGATGTTTATCTACTGGAGCACTTAAAAATATGCTTACTTTTCTGACTTCAGTGGCATTTCACAAAGCATATCACATGAAATGCAATTTAAAGTTTTGAAAACCATAAATTTTTCATGTAACTCAGCAAGCATCCAGATTATTACATAGTAAAAGATTTTATAATGGGTTGTCTCACCGATCAAAGATTTTGGTAGTGAATGTAGCATTGAAACATATTTACTATATGAATTAGATTAAATTTTATTCCATTTTTAGCAGGGGAAATAGTAAATAGAGTTATTTTGGGGTTGAATGCAGGCATGCTCCGAACACCCACACTGCATCTGCTTCATTTAATTCACATTTTGTAGGTTTTCTTCATAATGGGATGACTGAGGTATGTAATGAACAAAAATGAAGTCCTATATTGGAGAGCATCCATTTGATGACAAATACCTTCATCAAATTTATTCATTCATGAAAATTTCCATTGCCTTTCATTGTGGAGTGCTTAGAAAGAATTACAATTACTATGTTAGGAAAACAATTGCAATACTCATGCATTGTAAAGAGTGGGCTGTTTAAATTTTGCTGAAGTATAGAAGTGAGCTTTTCAGTCTTTGAAAATCTATTATACTTTCACTAGAGGCATTAAGAAAGCACAGACTTTATATTTCAATATAAATATTACTCAGAAATGAATGCATTAATTTTGGTTTACTACAATGGTCATGCTATAATGAAAGAGTAAAATCCTGATTTGCGGAAGGAAAGAATGTAGGGCACCCTTTTGTAGGGTATGTATTGTAGCTTTTATATATTACTTTTTGTCTAAGTATCTTCCGTTGATACACATGTATGGAATATTTTGCTTAGGTGGATTCCCAGTGAACGTAATGCAACCTTGCCCCAGGGAGCTGCTTACAAGTTTGGGGTAATATGTTCAGGGATTTCTTCCCTATTTTAAATACAAACTTTCACCTAGTTTTAACTGCACAGTAGTCACAGGATGTTCATTATTGACACATGATTTTAACAGCTATTAAAAGTACAATGCATTCAATGATGCCCATGAAGGAAAACTAGTTTTCAAAGAGTGATAATATTTTATCACAACTGAGAATTCACATTTTACATGGGCTTTTACTGCCACATTGAACATGATGCTAGTCTACAGAAAAATTAATCTCCTGTGCTTATGCCTACGTATATAAAAAATAACTGAAAAACATATTGTTCTGGAACAAGACATGTTTGCCTTTCATATAGAAACAAGCCATAGAGCAAGTAGAGCTATAAGAAAATGAGGTATACCAAGGTATGCAGAAATCCTTCAGAAAAGCTCAACTTCCGTTTTTAGGGCCTGGAGAACAACCCTGTCTCTTCTCAGGGTTTGGCAGAGAAAGGTCTATTCCCACTGACAAGCACCAAACCTTGTCCACGCGAGCTGGCTCTCCAAGATGCTGTTCTGAGTATTGCTTGTTTTGGGAGGTAGAACAAAAGTATTTTTAGCAGAGTCTTGTTATTTTTGAAAGAAATATTATATAGTGACATGATCATAAGCATTTATTTTGAATTTTTCATATGGTAATTGGAAATAATAATACTAGAATGATAGGCCCAGAAATCTGGTTTGCTAATTTTCGCTAACATTAGATAATTATGCCATAGATTTGTCTCTCTCATGCAGGTAGGCTCAGAAAAAAAAAATAACAGAAGAAATGCTGTATGTTATAGTTTTGAAGCTGCCTAAAGTACTAGTTTTGAAGGCAAATATTCAACTCCTTTTAAATGCAATAATTACAAGGACACTGGCTGTTTGTTTCAAATCTGAATAGGACCCTCTTTATTTTATGCTTCAAATGGTGTTCAGTTTTCTGATAGCCAGGGTGAGGTTAACTCTTCCACTGTACCTTTTTTTCTGAATGAACATACAGGTACTCTTAAGTATTCCTGATTTTACGTTCACAAACTGCTCACTTAACAAATTTAAGTGGATACATAAATGTTTGTGAGATGGGGCCCTA
The DNA here is from genome assembly GCA_026283785.1 of Coracopsis vasa. Classification (NCBI taxonomy): domain Eukaryota; kingdom Metazoa; phylum Chordata; class Aves; order Psittaciformes; family Psittacidae; genus Coracopsis; species Coracopsis vasa. Next base: position 14,215 of record JANHGB010059837.1, read on the forward strand.
CTTCCCGTAGGCTTTAATTTCACTGTACTATCCAGCTGCTTGGCCTCTAAAGACCAAATATTCTCTTGATCTTTCTCTTTATTTGTTTTCTTTATTTTTTATTTTATCTATTTGTTTGTTTGTTAATTTATTGTCAGATGCTTAAAAATACTTTACATAAGGCACAAGAAAGTCACAAGTGCATCAAACAGGAATTTCAATGCTGGTGCTCAGCTTGCCTCTCTAACATAACCTGTTTTGTGACTGTCCTAGGAGATGATGCTGAAAAATCACAGTATTTGCTAACATGCATACTGTCTTTGGTGCTAGTTCCATTTTGTCTTGGGTCCCAGAGCTCACACTACACAAAATGTTAGCAGACAGCTGTTATTTTAATATAGTTCTATATGTATACTAAGTTTTATGCCTTTTTTGTGTTTTTGTGATTTATAAGTGTGTATGCACACTCTTAACAAGGCACTCACAGAAATGGGACATATATTTTAAAGCATCTTTTCCTAGTAAGACAAACAAAATGCATTTCTGCTCAAATAGCTGAGAAACAGAAAAGTAGGCTGGAAAAAAGTTTTAGTTAGTGTATTCCAAGCAAAATGGCCAAATCTCTCAGAGGAAAGGGATGCTAAGAATGAATATTTGTCCTACTGATCAGCAAAAAAGTCATTTCACTGAAATAATTCTCACTTGACATGTAATGCAAACAATCAAAGTTACAGTGTCATTAATGACATACTAACAACTGTCTCCCTCGGAGTCACATTAGGAAGCTGGTTTTAGAGCGGAAAAATGTAATGTGAAGTCTTGAAATAACATGCAAGAAACACAGGTTATTAAATTGGTCAGGAGTAAAATTGTTGCAGCTAGATAGGTATCTGAAGATGCAAATAAGTATTTAGTGGGATTTTCAAAGCCGTTGCTCCTCTTAAGGAGCCTGCATCCAAAAATTCTTCAGCTATTCCTGCAGTCTTCTGCTCCCAGTGTTAAACCAGGTGCCTAATGTTTTACTTTTGGACACGTCTAGGAGTCTTGCAGTGTCAGCAGAGCTGAATTCTCCATGTCTAATTTGTGCTGGCAGGATCCACAAGCACAGTTCCTCCACCTGTATTGCCTGAGGAACTGATCTCAGAGGCATGTGGTAGGCACATGTAGCAGGTTCCCAAAGTCACCACAAAATGTGGAGTGCTGGGTTGCAAATTCTTCTCATTCTTCAACAGAGTGCCTTAAATTCCTGGCTGAGGAATGTTTTGTTAATGTTGCAAACTTTGCTGATGAATATGTTTCACTTTGCGTATATAAATAAAAAATACTTGTGGTAAAAAGAGGGAAGCAATGAGCATGATTCTGCAACCTTGTGGCAGGAATATTCTCTGAGGGGCAGACACACCTGGAGCACAGCTCCTGTTCTAGGGGCTGGTTTAGATAAGATTTGTAATGTAAATGTTGAATAGAAGATAAAAACGTATTTAAAATACCTAAAGCAACCAGTGGAGCAGGGACAGGTGTCTCCCTCATGAGTATGCCTACTTTTTCGGGTTGCCAGCCTCTTTGTCTATGAGAGCTGCACACCTAAACTTTCATATGACTGAAAACCACAATAGGTATCAAGTGCTGTATGCTGGGAAGTGGAGGGAAGCAGGAGCCTTGGCTGCCAGACGCTATCCCACAAACAGAAATTCAGATTACCCCACAACCCACTGCATCAAGTCATGACACCAGAGCTAATTACACAAACAAGATGCCCCTACAAACTGTCCTTGACCTGCTCAAGAGCTGTACATGGTTCAGGACTGTGTGAGCCTCTTCTCAAGGGCGAAAGATCTCTCTTATTTTCTCTTGACTTAGAAAAGACTTCTAGCCACACATCAATGATTAAGGTAATTTTTTCTTTTTTTTTCCTGGTGGTATATAGTACACATGTCAGTGGTTTATAGGTAATCATGCTGTCTTTCGAAACAAAAAATCCTTAATTGTTTCTTGTAAATTTGCCCAATTTCCGGTCAAAAATGGGAAAGGGATGAACAGCCTCCTCATGGCTTTTACTACAGAATAGTGATTAAGGCAGGATATGTGAAGGTGTGAGAGAGGTCTGCAATCAGAAAAGGAAATTAAACCCAGTTGATAGTGCCTTTTGTTCTGTGACTTTTAAATGTAAAATCCATGAGCCAGCCCTGAAGAAGGTACAAGAAGCTGAGACTTGCTTTCCCCTTTTTTCTTACTCCCAGGTATAGTCCTTCTTTAGTAGGCTGCTGCAAGATCATTCTTCTTTGGTGTCTCTTGAGCTTTGCGTTTCCCTCATGTTGTAGCTCCCTCTTGGGGATTTGGTCCCAAGTGTCTCACTGAGAAACAAATAAATCAAGAATATCTGTAAAATATTTCTGAGTTTTGAATTTAAGTCTCACTGAAAGCTGTATCTTACAATGACAGTTAGACTCATCAGCCTCTACAGGCTCTTTTCAAGAATGATGTTCTAAATCCTGAAATCTTGACATTTTTAATCAGCTAAATCAGTGCTTAAAAGCACAAATCAGTGCTTGAAAGCACAAAGAGAGTATAATTAAATCTAAGATGACTGAAACACTACCATTTTAATATCAGGTTGTTTCATATGTTTAAATACTATCTATCTCCCCTACCACCACCAAAAGGAGCAAGTGACATCCATTTCTAAGATCATGTACTCCTGTTTAGTGTCAGAATGTTTACAGATACTGTGTAATGTACATGTACAGATATTAGTGCTGCAAGATCTCACACCTGTCATGAGATGATTTTAGTGGAAAACTGAGAAACTTGCATGTATACTCAAGTGGCTTGCAGGCTCACACACCACGGTAGAGGTGGGTTTAATCCCAGTAAAATCAAGGGAGCTGCATATTTCCATCTCAAATCTGAACCGACTCACACAGCCTTTCAAACCAGTACAAGAACACAAGAATTTTTATCAGCAACTTTGTGGAGCTTAATGAAATTAATTTCCTAGGCACACTAACTCCTTCAATTTGTTTCAAGGTCTAATATAGGAACCATATGGAGAGAGGCACAGAAAGATAAATAGGCATTGAATGCCATTACTCACCATCTACTTAGGCAAGCTGTGCTGAGCTGAGCAAGGAATGGGTCACAGCTCCGACGACACTCACAGGTCAGAGCCTGTCTAAGAGCCAGTGTGGAATACGACAGCTGCTTGGGAACACATGGGAAGATTTTCCTGGGGTTACCGTTCAAGTTGAGGACAGCAAATGGTCGACTTGTGAGGGAGGAGCAGTGGATGAAGAGAAGTAAGCGCCTGAGAAGTGAAAGCCTGTGTTGAGAGAAAGGATAAAAGGTGAATGAGTTTTACAGGAATAGATGGTAAAGGCATACGTGATACGTTAGTACAAGATGCTGACATGCAGATTATTATTGCAATACAAAGCCCTGCATTTACTAAGAGTTGGACATTTTGCCCTAGGTTTCATAACCTTATAATGTAATATTATTCCAACTGGCATTTTATCGGTGAGACACTTTCTCTGCATAAATTATAAAAACATAAATGTATGTTAAATCATATGGCATGCATTTACTGAAGATTTATAGATTAACTTATCCACTGTAGGGCTGTGTTCTCAGAGAACCTGCCCTGCACTTCCCTGCACCTGCAGAGAGCTGGTAACGGGAGGATAATTATGAGCATTGAGAGCCTAAGACAGATGTTCCAGGAATGGAGAAATTTCATCTTTGGTTGGCTGGCCTCTAAAGGCAGGAAAACAGAAAAAGGAAATGTCCGTGTTTGAGCTGGCATGTGCCATGCAAATCCTTGCCTAGTCAGAGCCAGGCCTCTGCTGCTGGCAGCCAGCCACCCTTGTGCTCTTTGCCTGGGGTTATTACCACAGACCAGGCTAGTCCAAAGCCAAACACAGAATGTACGGGGAAGGCTGAAGTGTTAAGGGAAATATGGCTGTGAAATAGGAGCACATGCAAATGAAAGGAGTACAAGCCCTATATGGTATACTAACAACACATTCTACAGTGCGTTGCTTCAAGAAGATTAGGTGACATTTCTGTGCTTAGTTAGATTTCAGCATTTTAGCTTTTTATCAGAAGAAGTATGCAAGAAAATATTCCGCAGGTATGTTTATGTCATGTATCTTCGTGTTTTGTTACCCAGATGATTCATATTTTTGTTTTTAAGACAAAATGAACTAAATAAAAGTTAACCCCTATCTGTTAAATGACCAACTTTGGACTTATGCTTTTCCCAATGTTGGGAACATCCATTTTCACTTCCTCTCAGCATATTAAGCAATACCAGTGAGGTAGCCCTGCTTACAATTTAGAGCAAGAATTTCCACCTCAAGACAGCAGCCTTGATTCTTAAAATTATGTATTATAGATTAAGGAACAAAATATATCCTAAATCATTGATTTCAAACACTTCTTATTCAACTCCTTCTTTTAATTTTCTTTTCAGAAGAGCAACTTGGACACAGAGTCTGTTTAATAATAATAGATTAATCTTTGTCAGCGACTTCCAATTCCTCGTAATTCATGCAAAACTATGAACATGTCAATGGACTGCAGCGCTTGATTTCAGAGAGATCTGAAGGAGGAAGAAAAACATTATGGCAAATGTATTATTGCAAACCGGAATATCTCAACTGAATTATACAGAGAGGCATTGTAAGATTAAAATAACAAACAGAATGAATGAAAATGCCTGATGATGCAGTAGTGACAGGCACAGAAATGAGACCATTAGTTAATGTTTGGTTGGTATGTGTTCTGACAGAGTTCACACTTTTCCACTCTGATGTGAAAGATGAGGACTTTATTTTCTTTCTTATCTGATGAAACATCACCAAGCTATCACAGTGCAAGTTCTGTGATGTAACTATCCAGCCTTTGGGTGGAGAAAGACCCTTCTATCCCAATTTGGGCAGCCTCTTCGGTCTTGACTGTGGGATATCTGATGCTGGAGCTGTGTCTAGAGTCCACCCAACACCACATCCCCATTCGTATATCTCTTTACTTCTCAAACATATCCTGCACTCCACACAGTTGAAGAAAGGCTTAGAGAATGGCCTTACAAGCTGATGTCACTTGTCTCTCCACGAGATTCTTCCTCTGCTGTCCTGGGTTCAGCAGTAGCAGTCATTTTTCTCCTTAGTAGCTGGTGCAGTGCTGTGGTTTTGACTTTCAGCCTG
>JANHGB010059838.1:0-11457 GCA_026283785.1 Coracopsis vasa
TTGTATAGTTATTCTCATCTATTGCTTCTCCAGTGACAGTTTCAGCTTGGCTTGTCAGAACCTTCCCTTATGTTTTCGAAACAACAAAATAAGTATGATGAAACATAAGCTCCAATAAAATTTTAATTGCTATAAAATACAGCTTGAGCCCCCAGTGTAGAAGAGGACAAATGTATCAAATGCAAAACACCTTCCTTAGGATACAACACCTTCACATTATCAAAAAGTATTTGCATTTGATTTTTATATTTTAAATGTATGATTAAATTCTAGCACATACACTATGCAAATAATTGCTACCAATTGTACTTAACCTATTGCCTGCATGGAAAGCATCAGACATCATAGCAACACCACCTTTTGCTTACATTTATGTTGGTCAACACACAAAACCTCTACCTGCTTATACATTTAATGTACCAGTAGGGAAGGCTAGCAGTTAGGGAACCAGACAAAACTCTGGCAGAGAACAGAGTTCAGGGATTGTAATGTCAGACCATGGTGAAGCTAAGGGAAGAAAAAAAATACAGGATGCTTTTACCTCCCAGCGGTACTACTTCATACTATTAAGTTAATCTCAAGATTGCTGCATCAAGTACCTTTGTAAATAACCGTTTGTAGAGTTAATTAAACTTTAATAGCAACTTATTGGATCAGAAACTGCTTATGACACTAGACTTCTAGTCAAAATTGCTGTGTCTGAAAAGAGGTTGTGTGTGAGTCACCTTGCAGAAGACCACACTCAATGGCTAAGACCTGATCAGCAAACAGGATGAAACAGGGGACTGGAATGTTAGTAACCAGCCAGGTAACTACTGAAATGAGTCACTTTCAGCAGTTCAAGATGACAATAGTTATTACAGGAACCTGATGGGATGGTAGAAATCCCCAGCTTCCTGCACTCGTAAGTAATCTCATCAAGTCCCAACATAACCACAAGGCTTGGGGAGAGATGCTGCCTTCAGAGAAATGAATGCATTCTCATGTTTTTCTTATAAAGGCAAATGCCTTTTTTTTTCAGGATTCCATGCAAAATTTCGCATGCCTCTATTATCACATTCCTCAAAAAGTGATAAATAGCTCAAAATCAGTGTCAAGGGAAAAGGAAGGGTTAAAATGGAGCAGTAGACCAGCAGTAGGGTCTAAAGACCTCACATTGGAAAATGACACCAAGCACATGATTAGTATCTTACATGCATCAACAGGAATGTCAATACGGGAAGGCTCGGCTAGGATGTATGTAACAGCAGAATGAAAAGCAGCACATGCAAGATATTGCCCTCCTCCCCAATAGATTGGCCTTTGATCTCAAATTGAAGAAACAGAAAATAATTCTCAGTCATATATTCATAAAGATGAAGGTAAACACAAATTATGGCTGCATTTGCTGCATTAACAACCAGACCCACCCTACTCTAAATATTACTCTATTATGAAATACTATATATTAATACATAATAGTATGTAATATAGCTTTTATTATAGTTGTAAGTTTAAAAGCCAATAAAATTAATTAGCTTGCTAATTTACTAATCTGAAAGTACTGAACCTTCTCATGGTTCAGAGCAGAGATAATTAGTTTTTTACTTCCTGTTTGTTCTTGATTAGCTTTCTGCTCCATTTGAATATCCTTCTGTTACGAAAAAGTGAGTCACAAGCAAGGAGAAACATACTTGTGCTTATTCTTCTCCACCCTTTTCTTTCCTATGCATAATAGGTGCCTTTTATCCCTCCAATGTTTTCATTAATCACTGCCCCTTGCAAAAACACTTCTACAGAATCTGCAGATGGGGCACAGATTAAATGGCACAAGGAAATACAGGAGAGTGAACACAGGAAAGGAGCTGCAACAGAGCATCAGCAACAAAACTTCATCAAACCATCAAACAAAACAACAGCAGACACAAAATTCAAACTGGAAAAAGTAAACAGATGGTCACAGAAAACGCACATTAAGTTTAATATTATCAAACTGATGTCCATTTAACTACATGAATTTCATTCTGTAAATTTGAGAAGAGATGCTCCTAAAGTCTTTACAAACAGGATAAAAACACTCTTCTTTCTGTATCTAGTAAAGAAAGAAGTAATGTCAGCAACACATTAACAAGCTGATGTATATAAAGAGAAATGCACTGATTTCAGGACTTAGTAAAAAGGATTCAATTATCTTTAATGTCACAACTGGTCAGGACACAGCTTGTCCCTTTCATGTAGCAAATTCAAATGTTACTCCTATGCTAGTTTTCCTGGTTCAAATGATCTTTCTCAAAGGTCAATCCTCCATCACTTTTGTATCATTACTAAAAGTTACCTTTAGAGACAAAAAAAATCAAGCACCAGCCCCAAAACAAACATGTATATGTTAACTAGCATTTATAGTAGTATACTGGTATTTATTATACTATCAATTATGCATATCCTTGGAGGGTGTTCCATTTCCCAAAACACCACCTTTTACACAGCAGCTCTGTGACACAGTGCCTGCTGTGAGCCCAGCACCATTTGTCCTTCCTGCTTCCAGTGCAAATCAATGAACTCCAGCAGCAGGGCTGGCTTCAAGAGTAATTATAAATCCTTCCTTTCCCCAGTGCTCACTGCTGAGTTGCACCACCACCTCTTTAGTTGTACTGGCTCAGGCAATTGTTTAGTCACTGCAAACCAGTTTTGAGAGCTGATGTAAGTTATATGAGGAGGTGCTTAAGCCGGTACTGCCAGAAAAAAGGGCAGCATATGCTGACCTAATTATACTTGATTCATACCCCTCTTCAGATCAAACTCAACTCCCAACCTTTTGTGCCTTGTATTAACAACTAGTCCCATTTGGAGCAGAAATGGTAGCTCATGCACATTCAAAGCAACTCAGCTTTTGAGGACTGTTATGGAGTTACCACATTCTTAGATAACTATATGTATGGTTCAAGTGGTAGTTTCCCCTCTTTCTGAAAACACAACTATACCATACAACTATTTAAGAAGCTTACTTTCCAGTATCACAACATCTTCACAGGCAGAAGAAAAAAAATCCTAGCCCATATTTCTTCCTTAGTAATTAATGTTCTCTCTCAGTTATTCACCATTAATAAACTCTGTTAACTGCAGTCACCCCACCATGCTGCTTCCACAAGATTTATGGAGATTTTATTCTAAAGTAAAACCTGTGGTTCACCAGTACACTCAAACTCCTCCAGTACAGTCCACCTTCTTTAAAACAGCATTAAAGAAGTTTAAAAAAAAAAAAACCAACAAAAAACACCCTACAAATTTTTGTTTCCATGCTTTGCAAGGAATTATGAATTTATTTTACAGATTCAGTATTTATCATATTTCAAGTTACTATTCAGTTTTGCTGAATAAGTACCTCCTCTGCTCTGACCTGTGGTGTATAAAAATCTCATTCCATTTAAGTTCCATTTCTTTCTAGGTCGATGATTCAGAGCACCACCAACAAATTGCTAAATCACATTTGATTTTTATGCAGTTAGCTACCACTACAATTTTCACCTCTATAACAAATTCCTAATATTTCCTGGTTAGTGAATAGAAAAATTCTTCTATGGTACATTAGATTTACGCACATACAACATATGAATCCTAGCTGGTATTACGAAGTTGCAAAATTGCTGTTCTCCAGAGGACAGATTTTAACTTGGCCTATGGAATGTAGGTAGACTGTTGTTATATTTCCTTGAAGACAACAAAATCAATTCTGGTTAATGCTTACTATCATAACATCTTCCAAGAGGCAGACTAAAGAGAACTCCTTACTTAGCCTGACAAGACATGCAGTGTTTTGTTTTTCAAGCCATATGCAGTCCTGATATAGCACAAGATACTTCTGAAGGATCTTGGAGAAAACAAAGCATGGGCTCAGAGATGCACAGAAAAACTTGAAAAGAAAGTAACACACTTTTTCAGTGATTTACCTGAGATTTAATGACAGAACAACACAATGGTAGAACAAACAACTGACGAGCTCTTACTTTAATATTTTACTACAAGACTTGCTTTTAGCACTACCTTTTTTTCATTTTCATGATATATGGTGTTTCTCTCAATATGTTGCATTATTCACTGAGGACCAAACTAGAGATTTAATATGAAGTTCTAGAATTAGCCTAAAGCATAGACAAATGCACTTGTGATTGACATTTTTGTTTTTAATTTTGTTCTGAGAAAGCCAAAATGTTAATCTCCAAATAACTGCAGCGCATAATAATCAGTCATACACACACACTCAAAAGCCAAAGATACAAAAGATCTTTCTGTTGTGTAACTGTTCATTACAAGATACAAGGTAAAGATGGAGAGTAAGCGCTCTACACATAGGACAACAGAAAAACCAGTGTTTAAAGAATAAATGCTCTATTCTTGATCACTAAAACAGTGTTTTTTCAAAAACTCTTATGAGCTAACTACCCCAAGTACAACAAAATGAACAAAAGAACATCAAGTCTCTTCTACAGCCGAGCTGTACCAGTACTGCAGGAAGGCAATAAATCAAGAACGGTAATCAAGACAGACTCACATAACATTTGCTATCACTATCTATAGCCATCCTTTTCCATTTTAAGAGCACATTACTGCTACTCCATCTAACCCAGCTTGAAACTGCAGTTCAGGACAAATATGCTGAAAATTACAGTGAGAAGAATTACTGGAGAACTGAGTTTGCCTGCAGAGATGTGACATTCACTCCATGAAAAAGTGTACTTCTAAAAACAATATATATAATACAATAATGAAACATATTTCAGCCTCATTCCATAGCTGAATTAATAATAAATAATAAGCACCAAAATCTAGACCATTAATGATTGACTTGCTGTAAAAATCAATGTGTACACAACTGCCATGTGCTTCAGAGCCCTGTTTTACAGGCTTTGAGCCATTAGTTTAAACCAGAAAGATTTCAATTATTTTGTCAAATTCTGAATTACAGCCACTAAGGGGACGACAGCTTCATTTTTGCCTTGTTTACTGCCACAAAGGGGCAGCAGAGCTGTCAGCTAGAGTAGTTCAGCCATAAAATGCTGCAGTCACGATGACAGATTCTTCCCCTGCTCATGCTACAAACTACATGATCAGTCACTGAACAGTTAATGCTGGCATTACAAATGCAGCCCAAGTACTAAGGCTAATACTCAAATGCAGCAAGTAAATAGGGATCTAGAAACTGCAATACCTGCCCTAAAGCAATACTTCAGTGCAAAATTGGACTGTAGAGTTGTACAGTGATCTAGGCTCATCTACTTGTTTGATGCCAAGTATTCTGCTAGGAATTCTCAAGTACACTGGCTCTGCACAATCTGAATCGTGCACAAAAAATTTAAAACAATAAGTAAGGGGGTCAAGCAATGTGGCCCACATTTATCACACTGCAGCCAGAAAGCTTCTTCTCCCATACTATTAAAAGATCATATCTTCGTTGAAGTATTAACACCGAGTACTTTCTCGTTTTGGGAGCAGCACTTCTGCTAGCAGAGTACACTGTGCAAACCATACTGAATTCCACATCAGTCCTTTGGCTGTAAGATTGAGAAGTTTAAATGCTAAATTATCTCCAGATCCAACTGATTGAGTTTCTCATTCTGGTCTGCTTAGACACATCCTAAATTCCTTTCTTCTCAGTTGCCTAACTCCACCCACCTATCAAGGAAGTAGAAGTATTTGACTCCATGAGCAAGCATAATTCACAGGGTGGGGTGCATCAAGCAAAACTGCTTTTGTATTTACTTTTATATTTCTTCAACACATGGATCTAATAGCTCTTTGCTTACTAAATTCCAGCTCCTTCAACTTGTCAGAAAAACCAGTGCATTAACTTTTGAGCTCCTAGCAAATCTCCTCTTTAAGATTATTTTAACTACCTGCAGCAGGCACATGCTATGAAACTAAAAGCGCCCAGCTGTGAGAAAGGGATTTTCCAGTCAGATTGAACAGGCTGGAGTGGCAGCTGTTCAATGGTTATTTAGGGCCATAAGTACTGAAGACCCACAGAGAAGCACAACTTGCTAGTGGTTTTCAGTAACTTCTTTGGAAAATAATAAAGTTAACCATTCTTTCTATGTGGTAAAAAGAGAAAAAAAAACACCCTTCTTTGATATAGCAATGGACAAAAGATATTCACCCTGAGTTTTCAACTGAAAGTGTAACCCTAATGTAAATCCAGCCATTCTAATGAAAAAGGTTAAAATTCTCAATTTTTCCCAGCAATTCAGTACTATCCTTCCCAACCTGCCAGTAGCTCCGAGGAGCAGGAGGAAGGGGACAGCAGGGAATATGCTCTTCTGCTGACCAAGTTGTTCTGTGTTCATTTACACCTTGAAGTTTTGTTGACTGTACTGCCAGGACAACCCTGCTGGTTGTTCATACCTGTTGTCAAGCAAAATAAACTGTGGCAGTAAAAGCAGTTTTGTGCCAGCATAACTGAGTCTGGGTATAAACAGAGTTCAGCCTTTTTCTGGATGTATTTGAATCTCTCTAAAGTATTAAACCCTCTGTTGCTTGCCATGTCCTGATAGCTCAAGTGCTTTGAAGTTCACTATAGGCCCTGTCATTTGCTTAACTTTCCTCTGAGCTAAAGTCAGCAAGATTTGCTTGAAAAGGACACTGGAGCTATGAAAGGGAGGTGAAGACATGCTGAATTTGTGGGAAGAGAAATTACTTTACACAGAGGGGCAATGCCAAACACCAAGAGGCACTAAGAGCTCAAGCTCTGCACAAAACACATTTGTCTTCAACTCTGGGCTGCTCAGTAGCAAAATGTCACCTTCCTCAACAAAACAGAGCAAACATTTCCAGGTGTGTTGTACCTGCAAACATTTCAGCACAGATCTTTCTTTTGACATACAACACTGCACTGCTTATTTTAACTGGCGAGTTCTACAGATACACTTACACCTATCAGAGTTTTAAATTATGGCATATTAAAAGTATTCACAAAAAAAACCCCATGAAAACATGTTTGCAGAGCTAATACCATCTCCTACCTGTTGTGCCCATTACTTTCTAAACCACTGTTCAAACCCCGTATTTGCTAGTAGTTGTAATTGATCTTACCAGTCTGAAGGTGGAATGCTCAGGATTCAAGGTTATTATTAGTCAATAGCCCCATAATATTCTTCAGCATTTGCAGTTATCCACATAATCTACTTCACATCAGGAAAATTCAGAAACAGGATGTCAGACATTTACTTTAAAAGGATTTATTGATTAGGAAGTGATCATTAACAGGAAGGCTACTAAAAAGACTAAGCAATTCTTTTTAATTATTAAGTTTTAGAACTAGCTACATGGAACTTAAAACCACTTTATTTAAATGGTTCAGGCTATTTATCATCAAATAAAATTCTTGAGCAGTGTTGCTGCATTTTTTTTTCCCCAAACTAATTCATATTAGAGAGATTGGCAGAAGATGGCTATAAGTTTTGGACATCAAAATACATCACAACCCAAGTTCTTCAGTTTTAAGCAGAAGCAAAACCTGAAGTTCACAATTTAAAGCTTATGCATACATATAAAAGAATGAGGATGAAGATCTCTACTGCTTGTCTCCAAAGTTTGCTGTAATTATTCACTGCTGCCCTCAATTTCAAACCATAGTCCCACACATCTTTCACAATCACGGTGCCATTCAAGACTGACATCTTCAACTCACACATGGTAATGGATGAAAGAAATAAAGGCAGCTGAACCCACCACCATCCTAGTTATCTGCTCCAGTTGGCTCAAAGGCAGGGACAGATGAACACCTCAGCGTGGTTGCAGAATTCCTATGATTTCAGTTTGCTTAATTTGGGTGGTATATAACAATGACCTGAGCTAAAAATGAGCATACTTTAGAAGCTGGTTCCTAAGCCATATACTCACACCTCCCACTGCAGCATCGTCATTCAAGAAGAGAATGGCAGAGAGCAAGCTGTACTTACAATGTCAACCATCTGATTTCAATCAAATGCTGCATGTCAGAATCTTAAGACCTTAAAGTACATTTCACAACCAGAATTTGGAGTTCTCTGTATTAGGAGATAGCTGTCTAAATTAAAAACAAAAAGCCACCATGACGATCTGCATCATCTTTGCTTTCATAAAAAGTAAACAAACTGCATTACAATTCCTGGAACCCCCCAACAATGGCCAATACAGAACTGTATGGACATCCCAAGCCACTTTCAGATTTCTTTTATTTACATTAGTTCTAAAAGGAACTATCAACATTCTAAACACCTACAACAACAAAACTTCTGGAAAAAATACAGTAATACTACAGTGATGGTAATTTACATGGAAAAAATTCTTTCATAAGATGATCACTGCAGGATACCAATATCAAAGTAATAGCTTATGCAGTGCTTTTACTCTATGATTGTGCACTCATCCAAAGCTTGGATGCCCAAGTCTGCACCCCCCCTGCTTCCCCTCTTTCCCCCAAAAAATACAAACAACAACAAAGCTGGAATTCAACCAACATTAATTAGAAACATTATCAGAAAGGATGGTTCCCCTTGCTAACCTCTTTACTCTCACCCTCCTCGGGCAGAACTGGTGGCATTCAAGTAACCTCACAAACTCTATTTTCTAGAAACAGCAATTTGTAACCTAACCTGACAGTTGTGAAGTTAACCCCTCCCAATAATCACATTCCATAATTGCAAAATGCAGTAAAACACCCAGTCACAGAAAAACAAGTCCTGACCACTCTCTATTGCACAGTACCGCCTCATTCCTCAAACTTCTGGAATAAGTACACTTGCATTGAAGATTCATTCTGAATGGTGAGACCTGAAGTAATAGAAGGCATGGTACGTAATATTCCTTCCCCTCACTGAATAAAGTTTTCTGTGGTAAACAGAAGGTATGGAATAAAGTAGTTCAAAAGGTTAAAAGTTACTCAGGAGCACCGATCTATCTGTAGATTATTCAAATAAGCCAGAAATGCATTCACTGTCAAAAGGAGAAAGATGACAAGACACTTTCCAAAAACCTCAATATAAAATGTTTTACCACAAAGTATGACACCACCATACGAGAATAGAGCTCTCTCCACATCAATGTCAATACTTTTGATGCAAAAGGCTATTTTTAAAAAGAGATCTAGAGGAAGAGGTCTAATTTACAAGTAATTTGGTTTATATATAGCTGACTGACTTGCTGCAGTGAGACATCTGTCACCATAGTTACTAATTACTACTCTTTAGAATACCTCTTTTACTTAACTTTTGTCCTCACAGTTCACAAGAACTCCTGGAAATCAGCCTTCTGCTAAGAATGCTGGATGGTTTCAGGACAAGTAGAACATTTTATATTTATGCTCTTTGCAGCTGAATCAGTCTGTCCCTTCACATATGTCATGCTTTAAAACCCCCGTTTCTAAGTAAATCACAAAATAGATTAAGGACATTAACAGCCTCCAAAAGGAAATGCAACTCCATGCTGAATACAGACAAAGCAGAAAAGTTTCCTACAAAAATATTCCCCAATTCAGTACTAATTCTATACAATTTTCTCAAGGAAGACAAAAGATTATTTGAATTTTCAGCCTACATGAAAATGCTCAAGTACAATTTTAGTTCTGTGTGAAATTCTCATCCTGAAGATGCTGACAGATTTTTAAGGTATACTACTGCTTTAAGTGCCAAACTAAATTATATTTACAATAAAGTGCGATCAAGGGAAAGATTCCCAAGAAATGATTACTCATACATGGTCCCAAGATGCTCAAGTTGACTTATTAGAATAAGCAATATAACAAAGAGACTTTGTATTACTGCTGTCATAGATGACAATATCCTACACAATGTACAGAGGCTTTGAAACAACTTCACTGCTCCGTTATCAAAAACCTGACTAGTGTAATGGACTCATAAATCCAGGAAAAACTAGATAAAAAAACCCAAACAGGTTTCTAGAAGGATACTGGACTTGTTGCAAAGAGGTTGTTCTGCATTATTTTATTAAGGAAGCTCAGTCTCTTGTTATGCAAGACATTTATACAGCTATGGATCATGTATCACTGCGATACCAGTGATTACTTGATATAATTTACATCAACTTCTATCACTACATCAAACATTTACCCTGGGGAAAACATATGGACAAGGTGACTTTCTGAGGTTTTGTTTAATGTTACTGTGTTCTTAAATTAATCAATTACAGAAATGTACTGCAACTTTATATGGCTTTCAAATAAGGAAACAAAATGCCTTAATAGGCCGTTACCCTGAAATTCAGGCTTCTTCAGGATAATCACTTAAGATAACCTCAGCAAAATATTATTGAAACACTCCTCAATCCTGATGCCTTTACATGAATACCTTCCTCCAAAACTAGAATAAAAGCTAAACACTATTGTTTACTGCAATAAATTCAGTGAGTGTTTGGCAACATGACATACTCAAACTTTGCAGTAACAAAAGTAAACATTATCTTGTACAAAGTCCTAAAGAGTCTATTTGCAGGATACATGTATCCAGACACAGAATTACAAGCTCTGCAAGGAGCACCTTCACATACAGAACTCTGGTATTTTTTTATTATTTTTTTATTTTTTATTTTTCAAATGTATGTTCCTAAAGGCCTGCGAGTTATCATTGCAATTTTCTCTTACCTTCCAGTGGCAAAAGCACCTGTACTAATATTCTCCACTAGGAAAAAACACTAAGACTATTAAGAAGACTAAAATTCTTAAATTCATGATCAAGAAGTGGTTAAACTTGATAGTAACATTCTTTGGCCAACTTTATAAAGTGCAGGATCAAAATGAACTGTGATCTTGTCTCCAACTACTGCAATGAAAAGTATGACATAAAAAGGGAGATCTGTCATATTTCAACATAGCTTTGCCCTAATTTAAGACCAGAGGTAAGGCATGAATCTCTCCTGGTCTTTAAACTTCAAGAGACTGATCTTATTAAAATCTAGCATAAATAAAAACTAAAATATCTACAACACCTACTAAGATAAACAGTAAATTGTTTTAATGGGAAAACATGCGAGAATAGGCAAAATTGACAGGAAAAAGCAGAAGACAAATGAAACCCAAATGTTTTTTCAAAATGGAAATCTCAAAATACTGTCAAGATCTGGTACAGTAAATATTTAGGCCAAGCAATCCAATATTAACATTATGCATTATTTCTCCTTCCTCAAAAATCTTGAATTAATGAGGTAAGTGATTAGCAAAATATTAACTGAAATTGACATTTTCCTTAAGAAATTTGCATTATTAAACCTCTATCAGTGAACAATTACATTTTTCACTCGCAAGCAAATCGGAGAAAAACCACAAGAGAAGCCAAGATTACCAGATACTCCACCAGACGAAGACCCAGAAGAGAAGATCTACTTATATGAAAGCAAAAGTATAAGGCAGCTCCTTAGTTATCAAGAAACTCAACTCTCAACCGTAACCACAGACATTTCAAGGCAGGTGCAATACTGCAAAAGCTGCTACAC
>JANHGB010059839.1:0-16539 GCA_026283785.1 Coracopsis vasa
GATTTTGCCAGGCACAGAGGTGAGACTGACTGGTCTGTAGTTCCCTGGGTCATCCATTTTCTTCTTCTTGAAAATGGGGGTTATATTTCCCTTTTTCCAGTTGCTGGGAACTTCACCTGACTGACATATATATGCACACAGGCTCCGTCACAGCAGCAAAGAAACAGTATCTTACTCTAGAAGCCTGAAATCAAAGCTCTCAAGAGTGAGAAAGAAGTATAAATTATTTCTGACATACAGATAAGAAATGCAAACACCCTGAGACAGGGACTGCCAAAGAATTTATGGGCCGAAACAATCGGTGCATACCAACTTCATTACTCTGCTTATGAATTGCAGCTCACTCTACAGAAAAGCACAAAAGCACGTGCACTTCTTCCACCGTTTCCAAGCCAGCAGGTATAACACAGGAAAGACAGATCAAAGAGGCTGTGCTGACAGCCATCCAAAACAATGCATTCTGTAGCCAGGGCAATGAGCCAGAAAGGGAAAGTAAACAGAGGCCTTCAAAGAGCAATATGGGGCAGGACCAAGAAAATACGTAGTTTGAGGGGTAGTGGATCCACCTCGCAGAATTTTGATGGCATGGCCATGTATTTATAAATTCCCCCATTAGGAGTGTTTTCCCCAACCTGAAACAATTTGTGGTCTAGGGATGGGATAGGAAGCTAAGGACTTGTGAACCATCATTCCCTCTCCGACACAGGTTCTGCATTGTCCTCAACTATTGTGCCTCAATATCCCACTATATATTTCACCAAAGTACTGTGAAGTTACTGGAAATCTGTGGAAATGAGAAGGAACAGAAAGACACATATGAACTATGACAGCAAATACTTCATTTGTTAGCAAGCATTAATCTTTAGTAGTGTTGCATGCAAAATTTTCCCCATGAATTAACTCAAAATAATTAGAACAGTAAGGAAAAGCTGATGATTATTTATATGCTACATCTCCACTCTCCAAGATACAAGTCATTTTGGGAAAATAAACTTTTCTATTCTTGAAAAGGCTAAAAGAAAATAGTAAAAACATGTGCTTTTTAAAGTAAATCACTGCCCACTCTACTTTAAATAATGAATACAAATGACTATTCACAATAAAACCAGTTTTTAGTTACAGCTAACAGTTACACATTCCCCACCTTACACAGGTTTAAATAATGATTCAATATTCTTGAGGATTGGCTGTTGAAGAGGGTGTTTGGCAGTTGCGAGGCATGTTCATGAGCCTTCAGGATGGAGTAAATTCAAAGTAGATGATCTCTTAATAAACACATTAGAAGTCCTACCTATTAGTATCCTATTCTTTGCAATGCCATTTTTAATCTCATCGTTGATCAAGTCTGTAAGTCCCCGGCACATAGAATCAATACTTTCAATGTGTTCTGGACAGTCATTGGAGATCTTGTACCTGTCAAACCAGACAGTGGAGAAGGCTCCTTTCATAGGTGTATATGGCCTGGAAGGAAAGAAAACAAATTATTAACAAAGCCTAAAATCAAAAGCCTTCCGAATAGGTGATAAGAACAATTCAGTAACTCTCCAACAAAGGACAAAAGGAACCTCTTTTGGCTCCAACTCAATTTATATCCAGACACATTGCATTTCCTTGCATTCAAAACACAGTCCTTCAAGAACGAAGACAGCATTTGGAAGCTGTGTGAAATAGTTCAATGTGAAGGTTGATCAGGATACCCAACTATTTTAAATCTTGACCCCACCAAGAGGTTCTTAATCCTGAACACAGTTAGGGTTGAAATTCACCTTGGAATAGGACAAACTGAAGTAACTGTTAAACAAGATAGGTTTGTAGGAGCTAACTTTATGGGATTCCGTTATCTTATTTTTGTGAAAATTGACAAGCGATAGGTATTAAAAAAAACCCAGGTATTTATATAAAAACCTTCTTCCTTCTCTCAATTTTTCTTTTTCTTAAATAAATACTGCCATCCTCACCTTAATGGAGCAGGTACCTCATAAGTGAGCAAAATGCCACGTGCTTACTAGATTGGTACAGAGGTACAAATTAGAGACATTACAATCCCCCCCGTCATAATACTGTGTTGTCATTTTAGTATTTTAACTGCTTTAACATGCTGCCCAAACCTCATAATCAGGAAAGCTACAATTCAAAGCAGCCCTTGTTTTTAAATAAAGATGACAACTGGAGCCCTGAAATCCCAAGAAAGGTGATCTTACTGCTATGCAATGGCTCTACAATTTAATACCAAATATATCGCTATGAGACTGCTGCTCCATCTCAGAACCAAGCCCCCTAAAATCCTTGTAGAAAATGTTTAATCAGGGGGCAGGTTTTTCATTTTTATTTCAGATCATATGACAATCATTGTCTACAAACAGATCACCTTTGATAAA
The DNA here is from genome assembly GCA_026283785.1 of Coracopsis vasa. Taxonomy (NCBI): domain Eukaryota; kingdom Metazoa; phylum Chordata; class Aves; order Psittaciformes; family Psittacidae; genus Coracopsis; species Coracopsis vasa. Next base: position 2,379 of record JANHGB010059839.1, read on the forward strand.
CCTGTCTGGATGAGAATACACTGAAAACGCTAACACTGACTTCTGTGCTCTTTTAGCATTGGGTTTTCTTTTCAGTACTAGGATTAAAAAAAACCTGCAACTAACCTGAAAAAAAAAAAAAAAGAAAAAAAAAAAGAGAAAGCCACTATTAAAGTTACCCTTAACAAATGAATAAATTCTGCCTTTATTAACACCAGAGAAGCTTCACATACGTAAATGGCTATTTCTAAAGCAGAAATGCTCCGCTAGTACAAGGGGCAGTATACTATTTGCATTACGCAGTCAAGCAAGTAAAAAATGAGAGAACAGATTTTTATCTGCCCGGTGCCATGAACATGAAATAAATTAAGTCAAGGACTTAAAAAGCTGGTAAGCCAAATATAAAGAAAGAGGCAACAAACAGTAACAGACAGGCACAGACAGACTAGACTGTTTTATCTTTTTGAGCATAGCTTCTGTAATGAGTACCTAACCATAGAATGGGTTGGAAAGGACCTTAAAGTCATACTGTTCCAAACCCCTGCCAGGGAAGGAAACCTTACACTAGACTGCATCACCTAAAGCTCTGTCCAGCCTGGCCTTGAACACTGTCAGGGATGGAGCATTTACCACTTCTCTGGGCAACCTATGCCAGTGCCTCACCACCCTCACAGTACAAAGCTTCTTCCCTATATCTAACCTGAACTTCCCATATTGAAGTTTAAAATGCCATACAAACATGTGGTCAAGCTCAGTACAGCGTGTGCGTTAAGTAGGTCCTCATTTGCTTAGTCCAAAACAAACCAGACTTAAGCACCAGAATTAACAGTTATTTTAAGTTAGCCCTTACTTATCTATTAAAAAAAAGGTGAATGCTAAATTAAAGGAAATTCAGTGGAAATACTTTGTACACCCAATAAGCCAAAGCTCAGTTTAAAAAAAATGTTAAAATGCTTTTGCCTTTTTTTTTTTAATTCATCGTTTTGTTTGATTGAGGTTTTTTGGTGTTTCTGTGATTTTTTTGGTTTTCTTTTCTTAGCTTCTCTTTAGTATTACCACTGCCTCCAGGATTCTTCCCAAATGAATTGATCAACACCTAAACCCCAAGATTACAAATCTCTAACTCACAAAAGTCAACTTCTAACAGCAGACATTCCAGTCAACGATATCAATAGCAGTGGAATCAGTGGAGTTTCTGGAAGTCACTTGGACAATGTGATGCACATCAGACTAAGCACTTGGGCAAACAGCACTGAACTCATGGTTTTAGCTTCTTTCTCAAACACTTTGATATCAATCCTGGTTAGCAGCCAGAGTGCTCCATTTTCTAGTAAATCCAGAGTATCTAGTATTTGTGTGAGAAAAGATGTGTAACATTGTAGTATTATTATAGCAGGTTGACCCAGGCTTTCCACAGAATGAAGTATTACAGAAACTCACATTACAAAAATACTCAGTTTCCTCCACAACTGAAAGATTCATATGGTTTATAAACAAGACAAAAATCCACAATATTATAATACTTGATCATGCATCAAAACTGAGGGCTTTTACCTGCTGTCTTGGCAAATTCTCGAGTAAGACAGATGAAAGACTAATGTGTCTTAAGCCCACAGGAAAAGACTCCCAAGCAAATGGACAAGACACTTTCAGCAGTCTCTAAAACATCCTTGCAGTCACTCTTGATTTCTCACAAATGCATTAAAAATAACCTTCACATAAAGCTGAGAAGTGAGATTCTTTTAATGGTTCACCCAACTGGCACATCTGTTTTAGTCATTCACCTTGTTCCTTAAATAAATCCCTTTATTAGCTGGCACACTACAACTCAGACATTACCATGGTAAACAAATATGTTTGGCATGGAACCATCTGTACAGCTCCAAGAATACAGCACAAAAGTTTTTCATACAATTAAACCACAAAAGACAAAAACACAAACAAACCCTATGTTACAGTGACACAAGAGGCTGGGCTGAAATACACAAAAGAAATACAGAGTGCAAACTCCATCAGGTAAGATCAGCATGGTCAGCTAAGGATAGTGTCAGACCAAATGGTCAGCTTTAAGTTTAGGGTTTTTTTGCCTTTTTAAGATTTGATTAAACTCATAACATTAGTCCCAATGATTTTTTTCCTTTGTACTTCACTGTCTTTATTCCCTTTGTTAAATGATACTAAAAATAAAGCTCCATGTCTCTACAACATATGCTGTCAAAACTTGGAATGAAAATATAATAGCCCCTCAAGTTTTGTAGGTGCTTTTTTAGTTGTTGTTTGGTTAGTTTTAAAGGGCGAGTGTGGTTTTGTTTTGCTTGCTCTGAAGCACACAGAAGATTCAAATCCATATAAACAAAACCAGGACTTAAAACTCCTTTATCTGGATATATTCAACTTCCAAACTTGAATCCATTTTTAAGAGACATTTGAAGCACAATTTTCTACAAATTCAACTAACACTTTAACATATAAAAATAAAGAGAAAGGAAGATGTAAAGGAAACATGGCTAATATCAAATGGCATTTATAAAAATACAGGCACCCTGAGGAAAAGAATCTTCAAAATGCTTCCCAACATCCTGAAATCACTCTAAACCGTTTTCTGATTATTTATAGGTCTTTTTTTTAAGCGTGTGCATTGATCTATAGTTGTTTTCTCACACATACCCTTCTTGCACAAGATTGAAGTTTCAAGAAGATCATACACACCTAATATTTGAATGTCTTAAATGGAAAATATATCCTGTAATATCTAAGTATTTATCATCCTTTCAATCTTTTAAACATATTCAAATAGAAGTAGTTTTCACTGCCGATTTCTCTGCAAAGTTTCAAAGTAATACCGATCATTGAAGTTCTAATAAACTCAAGATAGTACATAACTTTCATCAGCTGAAATAAACCTAACGATGAAAACACAATGAAAAGCAGGAAGCAGTAACACAGTCATTCTCCACCTTCATGGAGCACAGATTATATATTCTGGACCTTCTTAATCACATCTAGAATTGTGCTAAATAGTTTGAGATTATCTGAATTTAATACAAATGGAAAGCAACTGAATGATGTGACACAAATGTTTACACTCAGATCTAAAACCATGTCAAATTCTACCTCCAAAATGATGCTAACTAGCATAGTGATTCACATAAAACTTGAGGTGGTTTTGTTCATTAGCCAATAAATCAGCCCCTGTCCAACTTTAACGACAAGTTAGCTGCTTTAGGTAAAAAATGCAAGAGTAGCAGACAGCACCTTGATAAATAGCAACTATTCTTCCCCCAACTCCTTGTCCTGATGCACGATTGTATCGCTTTCTTCACACTCAGCACTACAATCACCAGCTAATGCAGTCACATAAAACACAGACCATTGGTGCTGGCTTACAGCTTTCTGGAAGCTCCAGACAACTTCCTGAGATGTCAGACAGAACTGGGATTTACAGTGAAGCTAGGCTTCAAGATTCAAATATAGAAAGATCAACATTTTTTAAATCCTCACTTCTGCTTCCTTCCCAAACCCATCTCCTCTCAGTCATGAGGCAGAGAGTCACATGAGACATCGTAATGTCTTCTTCTGGAAGACTATGCATCCCTTTGAAAAAAAGTCTATAGATCACCCTGCCAAACTGCTTAAGTTCTGCTTTACTCCGCTCTGGTGAGACCCCACTGTAGTACTGCATCCAGCTCTGGAACCTTCAGCATAGTGAAGACGTAGACCTCTTGCACTGGGTTCAGAGGACACAAAAAAATTATCAGAGGGCTAGAGCACCTCTCCTGCAAAGACAGGCTGAGAGTATGGCTTGTTCAGTCTGGAGAGGTCTCAGGGGAGACCTTAATGCAGCCCTTCAGTACTTAAAGGGGGCCTACACGAGAGATGGGAATCAAACTTTTTACAAGGGCATGTAGTGATAGGAGAAGGTCATGGTTTTAAACTAAAAGAGTGTAGATTTAGATTAGATATAACAAACACATGTTCTATAATGAGGGTGGTGAAGCACCAGAACAGGCTGCCCAGAGAGATGATAGATGCCCATGCCTGGACACATTGAAGGTCAAGTTGGAGGGGGCTCTGAGCAACCTGGTCTAGTTGAAAGTGTCCCTGCTTATCGCAGGGGGGTTGGATTAGATGACCTTTAAAGATCCCTTCCAACCCAAACTATTGTATGACACTAGAAAGAAGTCCTTCCTCTCTCAAAAGCTGGTGGCAAGTTTTTCCAATGAAAGCAAAGTTACTCCCCAGTCCCAAATTCTCTTTTAGCATAATCTCACTGCTGATACTAGTATGCCACAATAGAAAATCTAGTTCATAAATCTGCTTTTTAATTCCCACTATCTGCTTGAAGCTGAAAGTGAATTTTAAAAGAAAAAGGTGGGGTAGGCAGAGAATCTACCTATTCTATCAGAAGTACAATTCAAAGCTCCAGTCCAAGGTATATCTGATGTTAAAAATAAAGTCTAACAGAGCATAAGATGTGTCAGAAATGCAAACAGCTTAAACTAGGAAGTATACTTCAAAAATTAGAAAGGCTAGAGTCATCTCCAGGATAAGTAATTTCCACTCCACAGAAAAGGCTGTGCCTGGTCATTCAACCACACATAAATGTTTTTGATAGTTCTGGATGTATATTGCCTAAAATGAGTGCTAACTGAGCCAGTACAGAATGGTTACCTGAAGAAATACTAATGCTGACAACTTTTGTTACTTGGGACAAATCCTACTCATGGAAGACAAAGGAAGCCCAATACAAGCTGAAATAAAACTCATCAGGACAAATTCCAAGTTTCTTTCCATTTCCTTGCTTCTCTGTTGGTTTGTTGGATTGGTTTGGGTTTGGTTTTTTTTTTGTATTTGTGTAAATGGTGAGGATTTGTACTAATCAGAGCAAGGGCAACAACTTTATGGTTAAGAAGACCATAAATGACCTTCCTACACACAGCCAGTTCCTCAGCAACCAGTTAACAGCGGCCGTTTTATGAATTCACTGAAAGAAAGCAGCAAGAGGCAAACCATGGTCCAATCTGAATCAGTTTTCCATTATGGGGCTTGAAAGATACTTTGGGATTCAAAGTAGTATCTTGCACAAGCTGATGACAACACTGAGGATAGATGAATGACACATACTAAGCACAGAAACCCCTGAAAAGACTGTAAAGACAAAACCAGAATGACACATCACTTAGAACCCCATAACTGCTTGTGGAAGCAGTGGAAGGATTATTGCCATATAAAACCTACTGTCTCCAATTCTTCTGTATTGAAAACAGCCAAGAGAATAAAAACAAGAGGAAGAATGTCTAAGAGCACAACATAGTTAAAGGGATTAGAAATTCAAGCTTATTGCCATCATGTTCTACTTTCCTTTCCTCAAGCATGACTAAAGTATCTGACAAGTGTTTATTGAATTCCACATGGTATTTAGCATATGATGCAAGCCTTACATGTATGGATATCCATGTTTGCCTCACCTAATGCAAGAGGAGGAACGCAGAACATGCTAAATTTCTACTTGCAGAAGGAGATGAAAGAACCACCCCATGATACCAACCAAAACCCTTTCCATCCGTCCCTCAAGCTTCCACCACTAAAAAGGCTTCTTTGTGTTGAATTTATGAATGAGGTTAGGGCTTATAAAAGCAAAGGATTAATAACATTTGCTTGAGCCAAAAATAGTATGATAGGCACCATGCACACTCCCCTGCACAGCTCTGCCAATCCATCTCCAGTCTGACCTGCAGTACCCCTGCTGCTTTTCCAATCCTAGGCCTCTCACAGGTAGAGACTGCCAACGTAGCCGAGTGGTGCCAAACTGTCTGGTGGTTTTGTGATATAGCCAAATGGGAACTACGATGAGATGAAACTCACTTCCACTCACGAGCTGAGCAAAGATGTGAACTTAGGGGAAAGGATGGAATACCAAGCCATACAGTGCTGTGCTTACTAGCCACATACTTACAGAAAATCTCAACAAACAAAACAAAAACCTGACAGCAAACCCCGTATATAGATTATTTCCCACAGAAAGGTATATTGAGTGAATATTCAAAAGATCCACAAAAAAAAACCCAAAAGTATTTACAGTTTACTTTGACTTGCAAAAGAGGAGGACTGCCAGAATGGAATGCTAGACAATGCAAAGAATCTTTGACCTAGATTTTGAAAGGGAATTATGGAAGGCAAAGATATACTTATTAAAGCAAGTGGAAAGTAAATGGTTTTAACTTTACATTAGCTCCTGCAATGCCAATTTAAACTACCACTTTCTATTAAAAAAGGTTCAATTGGGTGGTATTCAGTACTGATTTAGAAACTCAATAGAAACCTAATGTTTAAGTCACAGTTGCAGCAGCTGAAACAGTATTTAAAGCTGTAGCCATCCCGACCCAAATGAAAAAGGAAAAAGGAAACCCTTTCCTCTAAAACTATTACCGTAGACGTGGCTCTAGGGATTGCATCAGCTGCTAGGGCTACAATTTCAATTGTTTTTTAATTAAAGATACACATTAGCATTACAAGAGAGAGGAAACAGAATTCTGTTGTGCTTAACAAGTTTAATCTATGTACAGAAGCAAGGGTCTTGAAATAAAGCTAAAGTTAAAAAAACAACCTATTAAAACAAGTTCTCTACTCATTTTTAAGTATCCCAGTTGCCTACATTACAGAGAAAAAACAAAACCTCTCTAAGCAATATCTAAAAGTTTTCATCTGTAAAGAAAAATTTACATGTCCCAGTTACATGCATTTATTCCAGATTCACATGCCAATCCTCTCACTACATTACACTGAGACTTCAAATCCTCATATTTTCCCCTCTTTTATCTAAGCATGGCTTTTACCATAATCATTTTATTTAGAAACTTTGTTTCTTTTTTTTTGATAGCAAATTGCATTATTTTACATTCTTTCTGGTTTTACTCACGAAACAAAAATGAGACTCACAGGACTTTCCAAACCAGTGAGGGATGACTGGACAAAATGTTGCAAACACTTTACCTGTCCAGGGGACATCTGGTGATGATTCTCTACACAGACCCTGCACATTATAAGAATGATTACAGAACAGTAAATGTTTTCTTAAAAGTGTAACTTTTTACAAAGACCTAGAGAGAATAGTAAAAAGAGTTTTATAAAATGTAGTTCAGTAATGTTCAACTGCTTTAACCTGTAAAATGGAAGTATCCTCTCTTGTGTTTGCTGAAACCAATGCTAGCAAAGCCAGTGAAGAGGCTTAGACTTATTCCAGCTTATATATTGGGCTCATTTTCCAAGGTAAGTTTCAAACATATTGACTATTGAATTCAAACATGTAACATGTCTAAGTCTCTGATGCTGGAGTAAATTGAAGATACATATGTTTTGGTGCCGGGGATAAAATATAAACAAAATGTAAATATAAACCCCATCCATCCTCCACAAAGAAAAAAAAAGTCAATATTCTGTTGAAAAATGTGAATTCCACTGCTTTTCAGAACTCTATTTAACAGAGATGAAGAAAGTGTAAGACCAAATCTATAGAGCTATCTATCAGCAGAATTATAGCCATCAAAAACTTTTAAAAGGTATTCCTGACCTGCAGTTTATCCTGCCAAAGCCTCTAGCACTGCAGTTATATAGTCAAACCTGCTTTTGCTGGCATAACTACTTTGACGGACTGCACTCAATGTGTATGTAGTAAGTTATGCTGGAAAGACAGGAGTTTATAGAGTATGAACTACATCCACATTCACAGTTATTTTGCCAGAAGAGCACATTAGCCAAGCAATCCTAATATGGTCTTGCCCAACTTCAAGCTTTTGGTTTCATCATCAGTGTAAAAATCTGCTGGCAAGCTTTGCACTCCGCTCCTGTAACTGACCATGCAGTTACAGGTTGTGCCACCCACAGAGACTCTCACATCAGCATAGCCTGCCACCAGCATGTCACTCAGTCTCTGTATGATCATAGACTGGATCAGGATCTTCTTCAGCATATCTGCACACCCATAACCATCTACTTATAGGTCTCATTATCAAGGATGCCAAATTCTCCTGTTGGTGTCAGAAGCATTTGGAATTATCAAAGCACACACACAAGATAAGATCATATACTCAAGTTCTTAATGCAAATATTATTTTAATATCTGCCATTCAAGTTTGAATGTTCTAAGCCTTGTTTTTCCCTTCTGTGGAAGAAAGGAGAGTAATCATTACAAATGCTTCAAAGCTTATACTGTGTTTTGGACTTGAATACCAAAATAACATGAAATCGGTCTGTAAAGCCTCTGCTAGTTTGGTTTTGACCAACAACACGTATCTTCATAAACTTCACTTTAGCATTACTGCAAACAGTGGTAAATATTATGGTACTTAAGGGCATCTGTTTTATTTCACTATATCAGTTAATGGTGCTTATCAGCAACAGAGGGCTGCACACTAATATTCCCAAGCATACTTCATATTGCAAGTCAAAGACAAACAGCGTGGGTATTTGTTCATTCTTTGAATATACAAGTTACCACAGTTTTGCTAAAAACCACTTCTGTATTAATTCAGAAGAGTAGCCTTGACTTAAAAGATGGTGAAATTAACTGTTTAATCACATCTTTTAATCACAACAGTATCTTTCTTCCCAACTGCTTACCAAAGTACTGAGATCCAAAGTCTTGAGACAAAAAAGAAATTCCTCATAAATGCCACTCATTGGAGTCAGGAAATCTTACTGGTTAATCATTTATACATAGTTTACATCTGTAGGTATCCAAAGATACACACATGAGAAAAGGACTAGATCCCAGAAGTACATTGGGATGGCAAAGTGAAGCACCGATCAAACAGATGTGGTCTGAGGTGCTCTGACTGCATGTAACACATGAAGAAAGATCGTTTAACAGAAAAGAAAACCTTCTGCACTTCTCAGTTACCTGCTGTGTTGATATGGAAGAAATTGAACCTGTGATTACGGGTGATGTGCCACTGATAACTCTAGCATCACTTCAGTCTATCATCAATGAAGTAATGAGTACATTATTTACAGAAAATCATATTCACTACCTACTAACCCAAAACACAGTGCTTCAAAGAATTCCACTCTTGGGCTTGATTTTTGTGTAACACAGTGAGTACATTCACACTGCAACCTCTCAATTGCTTTTCCTGCCTACATAGATCATAAACCTACATGGTCAAGGAAATTATTAATTTTTTCCCCAGGCAAAATCTGCTATTATACTTGCTTATTACCTCCAAGAAACTTTTTCTGACTTTCAAACCTCTGTACCTCAGAAGTCTGCGCAGAATGTCACAATTCCCTTTTCCTTTCAGCATTCATCTACCCTTATGCCCAAATTCAGAAAGAAACTTGAGCCCCATTAAATTTCAAGGAAATATTTTTCTAACTTAAGAGCCAGAGACACCTTAAAAATAAGATTATATTAAGAAACATAAAGACATGGCCTTATATTTCAGAGATGTTTTAGGTAGCTAAATAGAGAGGTAGGTGCCCAACTTTTAGCCTTCAGGTTTGACCTATTAACTTTCAGATTCCCAACAATCAGTATTTTTATTTCTGGTCTACCACTGAACACACAAGGTCAGTGAGATTTGTGCCTACAGCAAATGTTGAACTCAATTCTCTTCGAAACAGTCGGGTCAGGACTGAAACTAGAAGAAATGTGTAATTTTACACTGCCAGTCCTTTCTCCAGCAGCTGAAGATCTTTCACATCCTACTGGCCAAAAGTAGGCAAGTAGGATGTGAAACCTACCAAGAAACCTGGCATTAAATACAACAGAATATTTTAGTGTTTAATTTCTGGGAGTTAATATAGGTAGGATTGTGATCCAGAACATGGCTCTATAATACCATTATAACACGCACTGGAGTATCTTCTTCTATTCATAGCAAGGAGATGGAAAGATACTGTGAGGGTAATATCTGAATCTGAATTAGAGACTGTTACTTCTTTGAAGTCTTAACCATGTAGAGTCATAAACACTGAAAAAAAAAAATCACAGTCCCTGGGCAGCAATGCACTGCTGAGCTCCAGTTTTGCCAAAAGGTGCATATATATGAGAAAGGAGAAGGAAGTGTTATAACAGTCCGCACTAATATTCACAAGCATATTTTACAGTATTGGAATGGAGTAATTTAACCCTACAGTTAAAATACATTAAACAATACCTGGCAGGAGCTGTTGGGTAAATTACTTTTATATGTTGGAAAGCCATGTCTTGATTCAAAATTTGTTTTATCCATGCTCTTGCTCCCTGGCCAGTATCACCTGTATCACACAGAAGAGTACAAGAATTATTCTGTGCATTTGGAAATGTCAAATACATTTAGACCAGACTTACCCAATTTCTAAATCACAAAGTTATCCTCCAAAATGCTAAAAAAACAAACTTTGTAAAATAACTTTAATCCCCTTTCCAGGGAAGATCAACTCAAAACTTCATAGAAATAGACTACATAAGAGGTCCCACAGCATAAGTTTAATAGCTTACTTAAGTATCTTCTAATCAAGCACAAGGCCTTCCCTCTTCCTTGCAACTTACCTTATTTCCTGGTAACAGTGATAAAGAAATACTGATGAACATCTTAAAAGAAACCTGCTGCTCTCCTTAGAAATTATAATTATTTTTACTACAGAATTTTATGTTAACCCACTTCAAAACCTAGTCAAGAGCAATAAAAGAATCTTCACTTTTAATTATGCCAATATTACACATAGTATTTAAGGCAAGTGTCAGTCAAACATAACATTTCGCAGAAGTGCTTAAGAGTTCACATTAAAACATCTGGCAGGATCCTTTAAAACCTTAATCCCACGGTTCTGTTTGAAAGCTAGTCAATATTTGACTCTCAATGTGGTTTTACCTAGTCTTATCAACTCCACCTATAGCCAAAACCCTACAGATTGAAGTGCTAATGCAGATAGCATATGTTGCTTTCAAAAAACTATACACATATATACTAGACAGTTTCTAGAGCTTGCCTTTGCATCACTGTTATCTTCAACTATAACTTCCCTGCCACCCTTCTGAAAAGCATGCTCACACACGTCTCCAATAAGACAACACCACAGGACTTTAGTCTTGTTAGAAGTCAAGGCTCCCTCATTCTCATCAACTCAAACTGCTAATCTGAGTTAATGATATTATCTATCATCTCAAGATGATCAGTTTGACTTCAGAACTCATCCTACTCTTTTCACTAAAATGGCCTAACCACAAGAAAAAAATATCACTGCCCTGAGCCAGGCTTACTGCCATGTTACATGGCTTCATTTGAACAATATCCCACAAATACACCAGTTTACTTTTACAACAATTATAACTCCCCATGGAAAAATATCTGTTTTGCTTTAGCACTTGAACAAAATTCAGTGATCTTTATTTACAAATACAACTAATGCATCTTCAGAATTAAAACAGAAGGCAAGAAAGATTCAAACCCAGCATTTTAACTGTTAAGCACAAACAGTGTAACCATTAATTTTTCTCCTTGACTTAAGATACTCCAAGTAACAAATAAGTAATAGGGTCATAAAACTGACACAAATCTTATTCTGTGCTATGTTAAACAGGAACATCAAAACTTCATCTTTAACCTGGATGCTTCAAAACACATTCCCACCAGCACTTCGCTTATATGAGTAGCATGGTCTGAAGTCCAAACACACCTCTTACAAGTAGACATGCTTGACATGCAAGGGTTTCCTCACAGCTGCTGTTGCCTAATTTATGAACAACATCTCTTAAGGAGGCTTGAATAAACATTGTTTTCCTTACATACTCCTCTTTTTTTCAGTTCGAAAGCAAAAGTCTAGGCTTTGCAAATACTTTCACAGGACCAACTCTCAGGTAGGCATCAGCTTAAGCAGTATCTGAATGCTTAACAGAACTAGGACTTACTTAGGACTTTACAAACTCCCTAATGGTGCAGGATACATCTTTTATTATTCATTCACACTTCTTAAGCTTTGCCAATATCAGCAGAAACCCTTACAGTTAATGAAACTAGTCTGTCCATGAAAAGTTCATAGAAAACTTACTGAGAGAAAATTTAACTATGACCTTATGCCAAGAGTCCCTGTGGTCCAAGTGCTCCGCAACTGCTGCAAGCAACTGCCTGCAGAGGTAATGCATTTTGGTTTGTTCAGAATAGAATTTGGAGGGGAAGGAGAAAGAGAAGAAACTGACATCAAACAAAACCCAACAACCTTCTGAAAGATGTGTCTTTCAGGCCATTCTTTGATTTTAGCATTATATATTCTTAGGAGCACTGAGAAGAAGAAAACAATGCACAGAGAATTCTGCCTTGAGTCTGTTTACAAACCTGAAATAAACTTACAGGAGCAATATTATCCTTCTCTCTCCCTCCCAAATAAAACACAAATTATTTTCCTTTCAAATACAGCTTGAATTCCCAATTTTCTTTCTGTGTGAAGTTTAAATTTAACAACATGCAACGTGTAGACTGGAAGAGGCTCCTCACTGAAAGGGCTGTCAAGCATCAGAATAGGCTGCCCAGGGAAGTGGCCAAGTTACCACTCCTGGAGGTATCTGAAAGGCAGGTAGATGTGGTGCTTAGTGGCATGGTTTAGTGGTGGACTTGGCAGTGTTAGGTTAACAGTTGGACTTTATGATCTTAAAGGTCTTTCCCAACCTGAATGATTCTATGCATGTTACAGCATGCAAAGTTGTAAACCTAAGTCTAAAAAAATTATTATACCTTTGTTATGTCAACTTGCCTTCCCTGCTGAGCTACCAAATGGATCTTCTACCTAAATCTGATGTGCAGTACTGGGAATCTCCTAATGTTTTTCTATATCATTTTGCATTTACATTCTCCACTTGTTATAATTTGTCTGGAGCAAGCATTATGAACAAAAAGGATTCATGTAATTTGACTGCCACTTTCCATCACAAGCACTGTACAGAAGGTTTACAATTCAGGTTTACAGGCCAGCCCACAGCAATGGCACTGTGGCTACTTCTGTTTAAGATACTACCCTGCTGAACTGCTAAACAAAACCAAATAAAAGTATCCTCGCACTTCCCTACTGCAAACATTATGAAGGAAATCGTATCAAAAATGAAAAATTGTAGAGTACTTTAACCACATGTGGAATTAACCTCTAACCATAATCTTCCCTTACTCCTCCAACACCAGAGGAAATTATTTCCTCAAGCATTAAAGCACTAGCGTTAACAAGAGGGCTGAACACATCTTGCCACCTTTCACTTTTATTCTCTAACTCAGAATTTGACAAAAGCAAAATTAAACCGATTATAAAATGAAATTATTAGATTATAAAAATGAGGCTAATTTAATAAGCCTGTACATCTTTGCTCAACTAAAAAGCCACATCAGCTAAAAGCAAAACGGAAAGAAAGCCACCGAAAGTGTTGAACATGTTGCCATATGCACACAGGCAGCTCAAAAGAACTGATTCCTCAGGCCTTGACCTAATAAAGGCCTATGATTACTGTTTGACTGTTGTTTGGGTTGGTTGGTTTGTTATTTTCAGTCACATGGACTTTGTTGCTGTGATTTAGCAGGTTAGAAAACGTTTAAGAAACAAACAAGAAACAAAACAAACACACGCCAGGCCTGCCCTCAGCATGGTCACTGACACAGGTAACTCACTACACTCCGCAAGCGGTGTCCATGAACCCAGTTTGGACACGGCCAGGACCCTTCTGAAAGACAGAAGTCAGTCTATAAAGAGCGGCTTTTAAAAGCTGGCAGTACTCTCAATCTGACCCTAAAAGCACCAGGATTCCTCTTAATTATGAAAGTCACCCTTTGCATGTGGCTACACATAGCGTGAAGCAATTAAGCAACTATCTTCTGGAACGCATTTGCTCTCACGGTGAAGCAAACCATGGCGGTGTGTAACAGCACCATACCTAAAACACATCCCAAGGACCAGCCGCTAGACCCGGCCGGGCACACACAAACCGCTTTGCCCACAACGCATTTGTCCTTCCCGGCCAGCGCCGCTCTGACCCCAGGGAACCGAGACCCGCAGGGACCAGGACACCTCACACCGCTTCCAGTCGCTTCCCAGCCCCGCATGCAGCACACGGCCATCACGGAGCGAAAGGACCGACCCTGTTTCTGTCCCACTCCCAGCACCGCGCAGGAAGAGGCGGCAGCTGCCCCCCTGCGCCCGCCGAGCCCCCTGCCCCGCGCCCCAG
>JANHGB010059840.1:0-44247 GCA_026283785.1 Coracopsis vasa
TTATCTTCAAAGGAGTCAAAAGATAATCAACTTGTTTCCAAACACTTTCACCATAAACTAAGGGCAAAAACCTATGGGGAGAAAGCCCTGCTGCTCTGGAGGCTTTATACAGAGACCAGAAATTTCCATGCACAGTAGACACAGCATTCTTAATTTTGGTTCCTTTCACTTGAATTAACACTTCTTGTTGGTACTCATGGACTACCTGCCATCCTGGAGTCCTCCTAACTAAGGTGGCTGAGGTGGAGATGAGCTACGGGTGCTCTACAGCTCAACTGATGATTTGTCATGCCAATGATAACTGCTGATTCTTCTTTTCCTCCCCAGCAGTGCTTTATCCCTGTGACATGCTCAGCTTCCGCTGGCCCACGACCCGCTACAGGGTTTGAAACTGGATCCCTTGACTGGTTGTGACCCATGCTGGTGCAATGGCTGGTGTGGCTGATGATTAATTTACCGCTCACCTGTTTGCGTACCACTTGCTTTGCTGCTTGGAATAGAAACTGAAGATGGTTGTTTCTGAATGAAGCTGATTTCACTACTGGTTAAGGAAACAGGAAGATTGGACTGCTTGTGAGTATCTGGTCTGGTTGTTTCTGAGAGAGAAATCGTTTCATTAAAATCACTGGTTACTGTTCTGTTCCTTGTAATCTGTGTACACACCAGTGCTGGCTCCTGAGAACAGCGGGTTAAGTGCTTGGGAAGTGCCAGTGAAAGGTTTGTCGCTCTAGAAACATCACATCAGCTGCAGGTGCTACAAATGAAGCTCCTGAACTTGATTTTTACTTAGTCTGATGCTCCAGTATTCTTGTTGATACTCCTTGCACAGATAATTGCTGAGAAAAAAGTAGCCATTTTTCCCCACTGGCTGATGGAGCCATTTGTTCTTCAATTATGAATGTTATCAGTTGAGCTGCATCATTCTACAACTACTGTTGCATAGCTATAACTGATGTAAAACTGTACAGAAATGCAAAGAAACAGGACCCTGGAGTCATCCTGCAGCTAAGCCTAAATGACAAGTGTGTAGGTGTCTTAGACATGGGGTCGATCAGGGATAAAATGATAGCTTGGGTTTTGCTTGCAGGTTTTTGTGTTCTGATCAGCCCTAAGACACCTTTTTCTTTCATCACAGCTTTACTTCAAATGACTGAAAGCCCCACTTTGCTTTGTAAATGAACAGAACCCTCCCTTTGAAAACAAGAAGTGTGATGACAAAACTGTAGGCTTTAAAGATAAGAGGTCAGTTTGTTATAAAGTGAAGTAACAATAGCCAGCTTCTGTCCATTTGAAGTGAACGTTGATGTTGTTATGCACATGCTTATCACCCACGTAAATATGGGCAGAAATAAGTCTTTACATTGCAGAGACTGCTCCCAAGTTTGTTACTTCTAAAGCATTCAGGGACCTGGGCCAGGCTTGCCTACAGAGCTACTTAACTTATGCGTTAAGCACCACCTTAAAGCAAATGTGAATAAAAAGGAGAGTTTTAGGCCCTTGATAGCCTGAATTTGCTTTTGGATCTGTAGAGAAACTCGTTGATTTTATAAAGATAACATTTATCTCTAAGGTTTTTTCCCACTGTGTGGTGGGAGCGGCTGTACAATGAAAAACAGTTCCTTGGACTGGGCTGATTGCTCTGGCAGCTGGGACAGGAGAGCCTGTGATCTTCTAGTTCTTTAGCAGGAATTTCACTCTGGTTTAGGCAAACAGATGCTTTCTTTGTGAAAAGTCTGTTTTAATTAATTAATTTACCCTTTAAATTGCATTTAGCCAGAAAAAAATGTCACTGATGACAGGAAATACGGTCAAGGAACTGTTTTGTTTTCATGTTACTCATACTACAGGAAATACGTCATTATTCCACCTTTCTGTGAGGTGACACCATGACCACTTGCACTGCTGTGCTTTTTAGTTCCTTTTTTTCATTTGTGGGATTTAAATATGAAATTCTTATTTTAGACTCATGTTGACCATAAGCTAAAGTTTGCTTAATGATCTTTCTTATGACATGCAAGTTATTCACTGTAGCGACAGGTAGGGAAAAGCCATCTACGTTCCATTATCAATAGATAGAAGAGCTCGGAATGGAGGGCCCCAGGAGTGGGTGCATTCTTGGCTGAGGAGCAAAGAGGCTTTATACTTGGAGGTAGCTAACCATGCTCTTTAGTTCTCTTACTGATCCCTCATACAATTTTGTTCATACAACAGAAACAATAGCTCCCTTTGTGCATCTGGCCCTTCAGCTCTGTGAGGTAAGGAATAGAGAGGGAGTTTCCTTTTGGACAGAGAAGAGCTTTTTTGGTCCCTTGTGACTAAGGACAAACCATCCCTCCACAGCACTGAACCAGCCCTGTGAGTCTGTCTTTTCAACAAGACAAGCCCTGATGGAGGGATGCAACAATCCTCACATTATCTTACCTACTCTTCAGTGAGCCAGAGCGCTCAAGCTGCAGGCCAGATTTACATGACAGCCAGCTGAGCGGCGGCAGATGAAAGGCTTGTGCCCATCTGCACTGCCGCATACACACAGCTAAAATAAACCCCAGCCTGCTGGCACTGTCAGCACGTGTCATTTATTATTGCAGCCAGAAAGGTGCATTTTGCTTTTTTTGGGAAGTTCTGTTCTGCACTGCAATGCCGCTGACTGTGCCCGAAATGCTGCTTCTGTTTGATTTTGAGTCTTTTTCAGATTTAATTCTCCCCGACAAAAAACAAACCAGTTTATGCTTCACAAGTGAAGCAATGACCTATGTGTACGGGAGCTACTTACAGCTTCAACAGTCATCTCCTTACAGAATCAATAGTCTTTAGCAGACACTCATGAGTCCCGGGGGAGGCAGGTTGTACCAGTTGTGCATGTGAACTGTAACCACTCGGGTTTGTCCTGCAGGAAGCGAAATAAGACCAACTCCAAGAGGTGTCTGGCAACAGGCTTTACTGGTTCTTAAAGCTTCTTATAGTTCCTCACCTACAGCAAGACAATGTAATATTCCAGCATCTCCTTGGAACATGTTGAGCTCCTTCTGCAGTAACATGAATGCCAGGTAATGGCTGTACTCTTGATTAGACAAAGAAATTTGGGCTGATTTTTTGTAATGCATGTGCTAACTTCAATTTAAAATTTCATCATAAAATAGACCCCCTGTTTTCTCCATTTGCTGTAGAAGATGCCTGATGTGTCTTCTACTTAGATAGTCCTAGCCATCAACTGGTATCCAAGTCCACCTCTTCCTAAAACCAAAGCTTGATGCAGAATGCTACACCAAGGTTGTCATTAATGCAAGAAACTGAACTGGGTGTTCTAGTGTTGTGCAGTTTGAAAACTGTTGCAGTCTTCACTTTCCAAAAACATCAGCTGTATCATGGGCAACGAGGATTAAACAGCTGAAGAGCTGCGTATTGAACAAACAAATGAGCTGCATATTAAACAGCTCAAGAGCCACCATATGCACTACCTAGGGATAAATGTCCTTTTCAGGCCAGAAAGCTGACAGGAGGTTAGGCAAAGACTGAGAGCAGCTAATAATGAAAAATGGCTCTTTCTACCTGTTGGTGCAAGGATTAAGATAATTGCGTTCATGGCTGAGGGCTGAAGAAGGAATGACCATCTGCCAGCACCAAAAGAAATTCTTATGTTTGGAAGGCTGCCTGTCTGCACTCACTCCTTATCTCACCCTAGGTAATGCAAGAAAAGGAATGTTTCTTACAATCAACTTTTTTTTCTTTCACAGTACCTGTAAAACATAAGAACCTCATGCCTCAATGGGACTGAACACCCAACAGTGCCCTCTTCCAGGATGGACAAACAGTTCCAGGTATGTAGGCATGCTTTGATGTGGGTAAGCTGAATTCTTACAGATGGCAAAATCTTGCATCTATCAGAAGCACAACTGTACTAGCAATAAATTTATTTATTATAAATAAAAACCAATAAATATTTCATAACTTACTAATACAGCTTTCTAAAAATATACATCTAATTTTAATATTCTTAAAAGTTAATTCTTAGTTATAAAATTATAGACAAAATGGACAAAATTTTTTTTGAGAACTGACATTTTACCCTTTAGAGTCTACATTAATACGGAGATAGATTAATGCTCAATTAACAGTATCCTGCTAGAGAGATTTTAGCAGTATTTAAACAGGAATAAACTAAAAATAAACCAAATAATTTACTACTATTTACCAAATGGCAGTTCTCCACAGAACTAGCTCTATCCCTATTTAACAGCTAAGTTTTGGCTACTATTATGTATAGTCTCGTGAGATCTGAAGAGCCTTTGCAAAGCTTTCCTCAAGATCATCAATTTCCTCATTGACTTCCAAACCACTGTCACAAGTAATCAAGTTTAAAATTGCCTTACATGGGGGTAAAATGTCTCCATCTTCTTCAGATTTCACACAAGAACCAGATACTGCCCCAGCATCCATCATTTCAGTGAGATCTTCTGAAAAGTCATCCTTGCTCTGTGTCTCCTTTGAACTTTCCCTGAATGTTGATGATTCACATTTTTCTGGTTCCTTTAATAAGTCCATGGTCCCAAAGAATTCATCACTTTTTGTAGCTTTTCCTTGCCTCTGACTTTTACTGATAATTTCAAGCTCTTCCACTGTATCGAACTCTTGCAGATCCAGCGAGTCCAAGGCTTCCCAGCCTGGGTGGATGTCCTCCGCATCGCTGCCCGGGCTGCAGCCGAGGTCTGCTTTCAGTACATCCAACAAATGGCGCATTTTGCTCTAGGGGGGTGAAGAAAGAAAGGGGTGACACTCCTCCAGCCCCAAGATGCCTGTCTTCACAGAACTCGGGGTTTAACTCTGACAGAAAGAAAGGGAAGCTGCTTGCAATAACTGACTGAATTATACAGCAAGTGTCTCCAAACTGAGTTGACTATTGTCCCTTTTTTGTGACTCTGCCTGTGACTCTTGATCTACTATGATCTGTGAGTCTGCAAGTCTCATTTATGGAGAGAGATGCTTGTCACTGAGGATTCTGGTTGTCTTTCCTGGCAAATACACCAGTGCACGGTGGAAGCCACTGTACTTTGGAAATAGTACTCAAGTTTTTACAAGGGCATGTAGTGATAGGACAAGGTAGATTTAGATTAGATATAAGGAAGAAATTTTTCACTGTGAGGGTGGTGAGGCACTGGAATAGGTTGCCCAGAGAAGTTATGGATGCCCCATTCCTGGAAGTGTTCAAGGCCAGGTTTGACAAGGCTTTGAGCAACTCGGTCTAATGGAAGATGTCCTTGTCCATGGCAGGAGGTTGGAAGTAGATGATCTTTAAGATCGTTTCTAACCCAAACCATTCTATGATTCTATGAAGACATGCAAAGAGGGAGAAAATTAGAGGGGCAGCACCTACCTCATCCAGACGGTTCTTATTTTCTTCTATGAGACACTCAAACAGTTTTTCCAAAACTCTACAAACGAACAATTAAATTATTCCACAGGAAGAAAAACAACTTTTAACAGAGCTACATAAATTAATGACCTTAGTTTTTAATTTTCATTTCTTAGCTGAACCACTAAGACTGTTTCAATTATGCCTGTCACAAAAAGGGCTATCTGTAGTCAGTATCCCACTGCACATGTGCTCAGCAGGCAGACCTGGCTTTGGGCAGCAGATGGTAACCATGGGGTGGTGGTGATCTGTAGGACAACTCTGGGTATGTTTGGTGTGTTGGGTCTATGATGTGGGGAAAAAACAACAATCCAGTGGTGGTTCTACTGGCATGCTGATGTATCCAAAATCTCTTAAGTGCACCACAGCAGCTGATATACACAAGCGTAAATAGAAGGAAGGAATACAATCCAGCCTCAGGAAAAAAAACCCCAAAGAACCCAGAGAAAAGTCCCCTGTCCTGAGAGTTCTCTTCCATTGCTAAAGAAGGGTAAGAAAAGATTTCAGCACAGAGGAAGTGTTCTGTGACAGCTAAGGTAAACAGTCACTAGAACAGGTTTCCAGAAGGTCAAGTGAATTTGATCCAGCTTACATGAGAAATTGTAATAATAATAAAAAATAATAGTGCAAGCAGGGTTTTAGGGGAAGACAAGCTTACTGGTAGAGAGAACCTTGAAATTTCTCCAAGATTGTTTTATTTAGTGTATTCATTATGTATCATATCATTATATATCATTGTTTAGTATAGTATATATCATTCTCATTGGTAACCTTGACATAATGAAGAAAAAACAAGAGTGCAGAGAGTAGAAAACCAGCTGAGGGCATTATGAACCCAGAGGAAGATCACAATATTATAGTGAAATTAGGCTGCCTTGAAAATGGAATTTAAAAAGTGGGTTAAAATCCTGTATGAGAAATACTATGGTTTGAGGTTTTTTTCCTATAAACTGAGTTCTTTATCTGAAAGTACTGGTACAGAAAAGAATGTGGGGGTACTACTCAAAAACATGGATTCTACCATAACTTATTGTTTAACTATTAAAAAAAAACCCCACCTGATTTAGCAGCTGGTGAACCCTTATTTGAAACAGTGTGTAACCCTGACAACCCCTGTTGAAGATAGGATTCATACTGGAATAGGAACAAGGACAGAAGGGAGATGGCAGATTTGCTGTGTGAAAGACTAGTAACTTGGTTTACTTAGCAAAACAGATGTTGCAGAGTAAGATGATTTCTTCTTAGCATTACTCCACCTAGGGTTCCAGGTCAGTTTCTAACAGAGGCTTTATCTCATGGTACATAGCAGCAGATCAAAGTAGATGACCCACAGGTCTTTCCTAGTTCCCCTTTCATACATAAAGCAAAAGAGAAAAGGAAACAAAACAGAAGCTAGGGCTGTGTATCTAGATATTCTTAAACACACCTAAATGATTACTAAACACTACTTCCTTTTCTGAGTCCATGTGTTTCTGACACACCACTACAAGTTTGAAAGCAACTGTAACTTACCTGTTAGAAAATAGCCCAAGGCTAAGAACTTCATTTGTTACTTCTTCAATGAAAGCTAAATATAAAAACTCTTCTCTGCAGGGAGAATAGAAAACCCAGTGTTACATGTTTTAAAAATGCTTTAAAATAGAGACACATATTACACGATGTAGTAGGTCCAATCACCTTTATGGGAAATATGATTCAGAAGATTGTATTATTTCTTGGCACCAGCTTCTATTTTTCTAAAAGGTAACTGTATCAGGACAAACTTTCATTCAATTTGAATAATAATAAAAACCCTGTGTAAAATATCAGACCATTAGAAAGGTCACTGTGGTGCTTTGTGTTTATGCTCTTTCTGTTGTGGTATAAATTAGCACAGAGATCCTGAGTGAGGAAATCAGCAGATTTTGGAAAACGTTCAGAACTTGCTTTGCACTCACAAAGAAAAGGGTGCTGATTGGGAAGAAAGTGTAAAATTGCAGTCTGATGCTCTAAGTAAAGGCTTCCAAAGAAGGTGCTAGAGAATCTCAGTGCACCTGAAAATTACTAGTCCTCCAGTAAGCTCAGGAAAGTACTTATTTGACAGCTGTGTTTCCTTTCAAACAACTCTGATGCACAAAATCCTTGTTAGTGAGAGATGTGGCTTTCACCTCTTTGAACAAATTTCTATTTTAATACTTCTTAAAGCCTTGTTGATGCCAATTGCTCTAAACACAAGACTCCAAAAGTTCAGAATTCTGTTTGGAAAACAACAAGGAAGACACTCCCAGGAGCAAAGATTTCAGTGTTCTCTTTCACAGCATCTTTCTAAATATCCCAAAGTATCCAATCAAGCTCTAGCGAATCATCCTCCAGTCCTAATAAACAGAAAATAAAAAATAGGATATATCTTACATGACTAGTTATGTAATATTTGTCATCTAGCCTGAAGATTGTCATTTTGGTTCCCCCTACAGTAAAGGAAGTTACCTATAGGTGATCTTTGATACCTATATTACATCCTTAGCGTTAGGCAAGAACAAACCTATCCTAAAGCACAAAGAATAATAATAATAACTGAAACCTCTTCTAATTCTCACCAAATTTCAGAGCAGAAATATGGTTAAGAATGATGTTCAACTTGGTATTTTATTTTGTCAATGTTTGCTTCAGAGATTACAGACCAAAAAAGAACGGGAAATGTTTGTAATCCCTGGGCAAGAAGAGAAGTCAATCTTTCTTCCGAAGTTACAATGAATTTTTAGATTCACGTGGAAATTTTAAAGTATTATGTAACAACTCAATCATGTTAATTCTACTGTTAACTGTGAACAACAGTTTATTTGAGTCCTCATTTACTTCATCAGTTTTGAGGAAGAGTTTCCAATTTAGTGCTGCAAACTAGCAGAAGAACAGTTAAAGCATACTTACTCAGCCTCGATGGTCCTCCTGGCAGAAGACTGCTGAGAATACAACGGTGTCTCTCTAATCAGAAAATCAGAGGGTGAGAGAGAGAGACAGTCTAAATACCTTTTATACTACCTTCCATCTCATTTTCTTCTGGAGCTATGCTGCGCCATTATCCCGCTTCCTCTTGGGAAGAAGTCCACCAGAACACCCCCAAACCCTGCTCCAGTAGCAAAATTCACTGCTTACATTTATTCCTAAATTACATGGAAGCCTGAAAGATAGTGACTGCAGAGTATTTTAACACCTCACTAGATGCAGTGCTCTAGTATCTCAAAGCCCTCAGTGTTACATCAGATGCTATAAAGACCTCCATTACCCTGAGAGTGCTTTCTTTTTTTTTTTTAACTCAGAGTACAGCTTTTCCTCAGGTAAAAATGCCTTTGCCTGAAAGGACCAGAGAGCAAACCAGCAAGATGTGCATGATAATTAGGCCAGCAATGAGGAGAATCAGGTGGGAGCCCTTGGGCTCTGGCCTGATTTCCAACACTGTTCCTGTACTGTAGACAGTATTCTGTTACAAAGCTTTACATTATCAGAAAAAGATATGGGAAATGCCTCTCATCTGCAGTTCTTGCAGATCATAAGATTCAAAAGGCTGGATGTCTGGAGACCTTTTTTCCTGAAAGGAAATACCAATTGGAATACAAATCCAATAGTTAGTTAGTAGTACTAGTAGTACCACTAGTAAGTAGTGCTGTGTAGTACTAGTAGTACTAGTAAGTAGTACTGTGTAAGAAATACACAACCTTTAAGCTCAGATGTACAGAACTAACAGCTGTATTAATGTGCCATCACTCCCACTCCTGATGAAAACACTCATATATTTCAGAGCTCTCTTTCTTAAGTGGCTTCCCAGTGGAACTGTATCATAAGAGAATAATGAATTTTGAAGTTGGGAAAGGCCATTGATACAAAAAAATTCAAAGCAAAGTCCTGTGAGAAGAGATTTCTAGAGAGAACCCGTAGTGAAGGCTTATGGCCTAAGAGGCAGCTGTATAGAAAGCAAGAAGGCTTCAAATATTCATTCCTGCTCTAAATGAAGTACCTGAGGAAGGAGTATGGAAAAGCAGCTATTTTTCTCTCAGGCTCATGCACAGTATATCTTCTATCTTCAGCCTACAACACAGAGATAAAATCTTTACTTAAGTGCAAGCACACAGCAAACTTTACCATTAAAATGAACCTAATAACCATCTATGATTAAACAGCCCTACAGATTTTATGTATATTTTTTATTAACTTTGGGTAAACTGAGACATATGGCAGCAAATGGTCATCAGTTTTGACATCCAAAATTTTAGTGAGGGTCAACAGGACACGTGAAACATTTTTCCCCTGACAAGTATGTCAAAGATGAATTCTCTAGAAGCCAGAGGGGGTCGATGTCACCAACAGAAGTAAGATTTGGTATGCACAACCAGGACCCAGCAGTCTAAATCACATCTCTGAAGCTGCTTTCACAAAACTGATGGAAAGTAAAATTGCTGACCACTTGACCTGCATTTTACACAACAGTACTCTGATAGGGCTACTGTGAAGCTATGTGACTTACTGTTGTCACTTTTATGATAGCCAAAGTCAGATATGACAGTTTTGAAATGAAATCAGAAGTTCTTCACAAAACTGGAGTGAAGCCTTCCGAATAATCATTTAACCTTTTCATAATGAGGTCATATGCAGATCAATTCAGGTGGTCTCTCTTCTATTTCCAGTAAAGCTATAAATACCTATTCTCTCCCAGCTCCTCCCTCCAATGAACAAAGCATAATTGTTTGCCTTATTAAGCTAGAGATACGAAGAATCTGACGCTGCAGCCTTTATTCAGGAATGAAGTCCACAGTTATTCAAGTATTTCTCTTATATTTGACAGGGCTGTTTGTTTGAGAACTTGTTTGTATAGTGGCTACAAGAGAAATCACAAAGTAGGAACCTAACTTCTCATAAAACTCATCCATACAAATATTAGTACAAATTAAGACAAAGTAACTTCAGATTTGAAGTCTTGAGAAATATTTCAGCTCTTCTGCCTGCTTCCCTTTGCCTCCAAAAGATGCTGATATTCTATCTCATCTTTAAAATTTAGTAATCTTAAACCACATGCTGAGACAATTTTTGAAAGACCAAAAAACTAAGTTCAAGTGTCACAAACACTGCGCAATTCAAAGCAAAATGATGGATGCAACCATTTCTGTGACTACGACAAAAGAATACTAGATGGTAGAATCTGAAGTGGTGAGATTTTTTCATTAAGGCATTCCAGATATATTCAACAAGACACAAAGCAAACAGTATCATGGATAACTGGACCGCCCGCCTGATGGTTTGGGTGCTTCCTTAGAGGAAGGGACTCCTTGGTTCCAATTCTTCTGTCAACAATATTTTGGAATATGTTACCCGATGTTAAAATGAAGAAAAATAGTGAAAAAGAGGTACCTCTGTCTGCTGAAAAATTATGTACCAATTATGTATGTCCTTAATAGATATTTGATACTGTAAAAACTGTTTAATTTTTAAATTTCATAATACAGTAAGGTATTATCTCTTCACATGTGCAGTATTTTTTCTTATAATTTCCACTTGTTCTTCTGAAACTCTCTCCTTTACAGAACTTATCTCGTAACAGTGAAGAAAAGGAAACTTAAAGCAGTTGTATCTTAAAGCTGAACTTAAAGCTGAAACCAGGACAATATTGCTGTTGCAGAGATGAAGTGTATACTCCAAAATGATTGTGAAGGGTGTGTGGTAAGAGTACCCAGATTACTGACAGATGTATTACCTTCAACATGCTCTTCTGCTGCTCAGCCATAACTTCTCTCTCAAACGCTTTGGCTGCAGATGGAAAGCTATAAAATTTAGAGATATATTAGATTTCCAAGAAGGCTGCTTTCAAAATACGCAGGATGAGAATACCAGTGCCACTGTGGAAATTTCCCATCAATCTGAATGGGACCTAATACCAAAATGCCTGACAGTTTAGAAAATTTCTGTCAGACTTCCACTCATGTAATAAAACTAAGTCATATTTCATTCTGAAGGATGACAACAGTCATACATAGGTGATCCAAACCCATTATTTGGCTGCATATTTACAGGGGATAGCTAAACTACCCAAAACAATTGTTCAGAATTAAAAATGGAGGTGATCCTATACACTCTAAGTGCACCAGGAAAATATATGACCCACAGGCAGAAAATCAATAGTTGCAATATGGAACTTAAGTTATCATTATTCCAGTCTTACAACATTCCCACTTTGTTTTAGGAAAAAAACAGAGTTAGATATGCAGGCACTGAGGACACAAAGGGGAGATTTCTCTGTATGAGGTAGTATTAACTAAAATAAAACCGTTTAATTTGCTAAGGAGTTCAATGCAAGAGTAGGACATTGATTCAGTATACAGTATTTCACATAGGACATCTAAAGGCATTAAAATTAGAATGTTAAAAAGATAATGAAAAGCTGCATTTAGGAGTTTAAAAAAATGTTTGCATGATGTACTAATTAGTGATTTGGAAAGTATGAGACTACAGGGGCAACAGTGTGGAACTACCTTCATGCTTATAGTGGTTAATTCTTTAGAAGACAGAAAGCACAACTATATACCAGAGAAAGCAAAGAGAGGAGTGTAAAGACTATCCCTAGCAAGCATGAGATCCTACAGTTCGTATTCAGTGGCAATTTGTATCCAATTCATATAGATGAAACCAGTTGCTCCAGAGAGAGGACAACAAAATATGTCAGTGAAAAAACAGAAACATCAAATTCCATTCTAGCTTTTGCTAAGGCACATATGGAATAATTTCAGAATAATTATTCTGGTTTTATACAAATGAGAGAGCAAAACGTGTTGCTTTTATGAAGATACGATCTTACGATAACAACTAAATTGCAGTTTCAAAATAAAGTTTTAATCTCTCTACCTGATCATATCAGTTTGTGTTTGAGCTTCCACATGTTGCTTGCAGCGGTTTTCAGTTTTCCTTTTCCTTTGAGCAGGATTGTAATACCTGTACCCTGACAGGAAAGATTTAGCATCTGATATTAAGATGTGTGGAGTAAAAGGTTTTCGGCTACGAGTAAAGAATTCAGAGTGCCTCTCTAGAAGATCCCCACTGCGTGCTTTTGAGTTGCTTCCTTGACGCCTCTGGGAACGACTAATGCTCACAGAACTATCAGAGAAACAACTGCACGAAAGTCCAGAGCGTTTTCTTGGTGTACTTGATGTACTGACACTTGAGTTAGATGTATTCCGAGAACCTTTTCTGGCATATGTTACTGGACTGGAGCGAGCCAAGCCATGCTCACTGTAAGGAGACGGCGCTCTCGATAGGTATTGTGCCTGCCGAGCACAGGGGAAGAGACCGTCTTTGTCTTCTGCTTCCAAGAAACTCTAGAAAAAATGAAAACAAGATTTGATTGCTTTGCAAGTTACCAGCTTTGCTCAAGTTGTTACTCCCAGTTATTACTGTTACCAACTTGGATGTATTTTTCTATGTAAAAACTTGCCATTTTTGTAAAATTAAACTGGTTTCAGAGCAGCAATGTGCTCAGTTTATGAATAGATATACTTGATTTCAGGTGATGGTACACAAATGGTATTACTCCTCCTGCTTCTTAACTATTCAACACATTAGAGTTTAAAAATGTACCTCAACTCTCAGAAGCAAATTCATATTCAGTGTTAGTGTACGTGGTGGTATGGCTAAGGCAAGATGTAGGCAGTGTGTGGTTCAGACTAAAAGCTACATAAATCTGTCCTATGGGAGGTGATAGGGAATTTTCCAAGACATTCCATTTCAGAAGGGCTGAGTCTTACTAAAACCATCATTTTGATGCCAGGGATGAAAAAACAGTTGATAACCTAAAAATGAAAATTTGTTAACTAAGTCTACCATTCAGAAAGGCTAAAAAATTAATTATTTGAAAACACCATGCTATTTTTATTGTTTTCTGAAAAAAAAAAACTGCAACCAAATTCAAACTTAATGCTTAAAAATTCAGCATTATCCCTGAAATGTATTACCAGATCATGGCAAGGACAAGAAAGACAGGAATACAAATAAATCTAAGTGACATCTTAAGGGTTTGTTGTTTTCCCTCTTTACCCAAATGAGAAGGAACAATTCAACAGAAATTTTATTTCTGTCATAGAAAGAACTTTGAAAAGTTTGCAACTTCAAAGCATAAACACCTGGACAGGGTATGTACTTCAGTAAACATGCTGTACATTGTGACCCGAAAAGTTAGGAAGCATCTCAGCAAGACACCTGTTGTATATTCTTTTCCTGCCTAGGACGCAGCCACCCACTGAATGTTCTGTCAGTGACATGTACGTGTGACATTTACAATCTCTGAAGAGAGCCATATATGCAGAATTATATAATTAAACCAGAAACCCTACAGCAAACAAATTTTTGAATAAACTAATTTCATCCACATATATAACTACTTATGCAATTCAACTTCTGCTACATACAACCGTAAGATGAAGAAGAGAGAACCTGCACTGCATGTACTCAAACTACCTAGAAGAACAACTCCCAGAGACAGTGCTTACACCTAGGTCCTGCAACAGTGAGGGAGACAACCTGATGACTGATAGTGCTATTCCAGAAAAACTCATGTTGTTCTGTGCAATCAGTATAATACAAGGCAAAATAACAGCTAAAAAAAAACAACATCTGAGAAAACCCAGTTCAAACCCAACAGGTAACAGGTAGATCAAAAATAATTCAGTTGTAGCTAGCTAGACTTTTAAAAAGAATTATTTTATTTTCCTTACACTCAGGCAGCTGATGTAGCTTCACATCAACAGTAACTACATGCTGCAAGATTTAAGAGAATGTATACAAGTAGAGGTGTTTCCTCAGAAGAAAATTCAATTTCTAAGGGCAGTTGAGGACCAGATCTGTAAGAAACCTGAAGTTTAGGTTCAAAGATAAAACATAGATTAACTTGATGTCCCTCCATCATCTGAACAAAGAACAGGAAGATAGGAGAGACCTGTACAGGCCATAAAGCTCTGCAGTGAAAAATGGGAGAAAGGGAAGTTGATTTCTGTGTTTCACTCATCTCTATTATGCTTCTATCAAACATGTAAAGACTATTAAGTAGAAGCATTACATTACTGATGTCACTGAAGGAATAACTCCCCTATAGAAAGCCTGAGAAAGAGTGGATCCAGTATGATATGACTTAAACACATGCAATTATTTATGGCATACAACCCTGCCAGTTGAGAAGATTCACCCAGCAACCCATCCTCATTTCACAGTTACTCCATATTGAAATTATTTTGAGACACTAACACCAAAGCATGGATTTGGTGGATTTCTAGTGGTGCTTCACTGCCTGAGCACAATATAAACCTCAAGAATGCTTCACTTTTTGAAAATAATCAGATGCCTAAGATGTGGACTGAAGTTGGATGTGTGATTTTCCCCACCAGTGGCAATGGACCGAATGTCAATAAGAGCAGCAGAATCAACTGTAAAAGAAACTACCTGGAAGAATCCTGCAAGATTATCACTACTTGTGATACTTCTGAAGTCTCCTACTGAGAGAGGTAGGGAGGGGGAAAACCCCCAAACAACCACTGTAACCTACTAATATATAGTACAGGATAGTAATATATAGTATAGTGTATTAACCTATATAATTCATAGTATATCATGTAAGTACATGCAGATTTTCTATGCTCTTACTGTATAAATGCTGCATTTTCTCATAACACTTCTACTTTTATTGCTTGCAATCTACACTATTCCCTTTTTCCCCATTCAGAACCATTGAATATTTTAAATTAAAACTCAAGATTATGAAAATACATTTTATGGCACATAGTAAATGCAATTTATGGGAATATAAAAAAAAGGCAGATAGTTTACCATCAAAATTAAGTCACAGATCACACTGCTGTCACACCATATTATTTCCTTCGCTATTCCATGCAACATTATCTCCTGCATCAGTAATACCTATCTCTGCTAGTCCAGTATCCCAAAATGTCCATAGCTGCTGATGCCTAATGCAAAAAGGTGTTTTCTTTTTAGGTTTTTTTTTTAGTTTTTTTTTTTTTAGCTGTGTCAAAATAAGCCCTTCTTGATGGGTGTCTCATGTGAGCCAACTTCATGTTACTACTACAGCATAATTAAATGCTGAACTGATAACATGCATAACAATGCCAAACAAATGCCTGTGTTAGCAAGCAGTATAATAAGGCTTACCAGTGTTAGTCTGCATACAAAGTACTTGCAGTTGCTCAGCACTATAGAAAACAGGTGAGACTGGAGACTTTCTGAATTCACCTACATAGATGTTTTGAAAAGTTAATTCTATATCCTTCAGTATGTATTATAAACAGCTTAATTTTTCTTATATACTTTTTACTCTAGGGGCTAAAACAGTTCAGGGAGCTGCAAAATAAATCAGATTGTAGATGCATTTGTGAACATGTGATGATGATAATAATATAAAGTGATATTAAGCAATTATACAACTATATCTCAAGAAAGCCACATGTTCTATTTCTTGAAAGCAGCTGAGCTGATCATAAAACAAGATGAAGCTACAGGGTAAACATGATAATATCCTGAATTTAAGCATTCCTTATTTATGAGGAAGCTTAGGGCAGTTCTTTTCTTCTCCTCCTCAAACCTATCATGAGTAGAACAGACCAAGTAGCTAAGATAGTGACTAGATAAAACCACAAACTCAAGCTGTATTTGTGTCAGTCTTGAGACATACTCATTTAAGTACTGAGAAAGAAGAATGTCTTCTGAAGTCCTAATCCTGGGGTAAACCTTTACTGCTCAAACAGGTAGGCAGTTCAGCCTCTGGATACACAAAGAAATAGTATCAGTAATAAGGAATTATGCTGATGACTTCAAAAAGATTTTAAGGCATGTCAGAGAACGCTGTTTGTCTGCAATTTGTCACCAAGCTTTCAGAAAATTATTTGTACACCTGTGTTGGTATAGGCATGTTAACTGTAAGCAAGTATGTTCTTCTCTGATCTGTATCTATAAAAGCATTATAGGGAAAAAAAGACGACAGAGACATGCCTGCAAATATGCAGTAACACACTGATTGAAAGATCCTTAGCTCTATTCTTCAGACACAATTGAAAAAAATAAAAATCCAGGGAAATATCCTATCTGTGGATAGAAGCACTATCATAAACTATAACATAATTTGGAATCAAGAATCTCAACATCTATCTTGCTTACCAATATCTATTCTATTGATAGATATTTTGAAATTTACAGTTTCAACTCTAATTTGATGTGTAAAATAAAAATTTACTTAATGACACATTTCAGCAATAATAACTCCCTTAAAAAGGTTTCATAAATTAAGTGTTTATGCTTCAATTTTGTTAGTCACAAAACTGGGGTAAATGGACTATTACTTGCAGCAAGCTTGTATAAAGAGGACCCCTGAATCTTCATCAACTGTATCGGAGAGGAAGTTCAGTAAAGATAGATCAAAGCATACTGCAGTTATCTGATGGGCAAAAGAAGTAAGATAGAGAAAGAATCCAGATTTCTCTTTAAGTTACTTTTACTTTCTTAAAAAAGTTTAGTTTTTCAACTCAAAAGCCTCTGAGGTATCACCTGCCTTTTAAAAAACAAACACTGAAAAGAAAGCTCTCTAAATCTCTTTTTACATAAAAAGCCCAAAGACACCTCTCACTATGGTCACTGAAGTTACACTGAAATGAATTTAAGCCTTGAAATTAACTTGTTCTTGTATGAAAAAGTCTTCCAGTAGAATAGATGGTTCATCTACTATCATAAAATCAGATCAGAGACACACTTGATAATACTGTCAAGATACAGAAGCTGCAGTTTAGTAATAAATGAGCATCTGATTCTTTTAACTTGAGACAGATCCATTTATAAGCCACTTGAATATTGCTGTTAAGTGGGGTGAGTGCCTGCTCTCCACTGCCTTGACAGAGCAAAGGTCTCCTGTTGCAAGCAAGAAGCTGTCTTTACAGTTGCTGATCTCATAGCCACCTGTTAAAAACCATCTGTTCATTCCATTACACAATTTGATAATTAGTTAAGAATTGAGAAAGGTAAAAGAGAAAATTCACACATACACATGAACAAATAAGATCTATAATCAGTTTGCGTATCAGCATCAACGTATGTATTTTTCTATTCAAAACTATGTTCCTGTTACATTCTTTCCTTTTATGTGCGTGGTATACAATTGCATAATGAGGTATGTTCCTACTTTCATCAAATACTGGGATGTTACTAGTAAAGGGTGTTGCTGAATGTGCATATGGAAATGTATTAATTCAAACAATCAGCATGAGAGGCGACTGTCACTATGAAGCATGAAAGGAAATCTGTACTGGCATTCCTGATGAAAACATCTTTCTTTGGTGCTCTGAAGGTTCTTCTGCTTTCTTTAGTCACTTACATCTCTCATTCTGGCAGGACTAATTCAAGTACAATACATCTTCAGAATTAGTATCATAGCAGTGTAATAAATCTTTAAATATAAAGCATTTGAGTAGGCAATTCACATAGCCATGCAGGTGTGCTGCATGCAAAACCAACTAGATTAGAAACAGTTAATGGTGTTTCCTAATCTGTACTTCATACGCACAAGCATATGGTCATAACTGTCATTCTTAAGAAATAAAAAAAGTCTCAAAAAAACAGGCTGAAAGGGATCTTGACATGTCAAGGCAATAGCAACCATATTTCAAATATGGTTAAAATATGGCTATGGATAATTAAAATATGGATATGGATATTCCAATATGGATAAAAGTTACCTGCTGTGGAGCAGCCTTCTTCCAACTGACTTTGAACATGGGTTACTTTCATTAAAAAAATTCATTAGCAGCCACAGATGCCTATTAATAGGATTATCTGAATATAGGATATGAAACACCAAGTCTTGCTCAAATCAGAGATTTTACTCATGGCTAGCCCAATCCAGGTTTTCTTGCTTCAGAGAGAAATCACATGGAGCTTCATACAGTTTGACCTGCTGACTCAGGTGAATGTTTAAAAACCCAACTCATCTTTTCACAGAAAAATAAAAATCTAGAGATTTCACTAGGATATAGCTTTCAATCCCTGGCAGCAGTCGGAAAGACTACGTAACAGTGGCATTCTATGCATATTTGGTATTTTCCACACTCTGTCAAGCAGCCTTTTCTGTTGTGAGAAAACTTAACAGTAATTCATTAAGGAGCATATATAAGTAATTTGATGACAGATAAATTAGTAAATACCCAAAATGTGCTTATCAATCCTCAAGCTTTTCAGTCTAAATAAGCTTAAAAATTACATATTCACAAAGACACACAAAGTTAGCAGCCCTTTCAGAATCCGTATCTATAGTTTATCATCTTATTTTGATTAGCTTTCACATATGGTGTCAACCTTCATTATTACACTACGTGGAAAGAAAGGAGCAGAAGAGAAGTACAGCTGTCCCTACCACATCTTATGCTTTCCCTGTCCCTCTACTTTGCTGTGAGAGATAAATCAGTCCCCTAAGTAATTTATTGCTAGTGATGCCATAGAAAGACTGCTCCATTGTGCCATTTGAAAATGAGCCTGCTTCTTAGCTTCTCACTTAGGTCTTCTGCTAAAGTATAGAAATGCATGACCCAACCTGTGGCTCTAGATGGAATATTTTAATCACTGAGATCAAAATACTCTCGTTGATTAAAATCTATGGCTATTTCAAAGAGTCAGTAATGAAATCTAGGTAACCACGACAGAAGTAAGTTTCTCAGTTCATTACATATCATAGCAGATTCTCACATTACAGTAGTTTTACATTTATAACTAGATATAACAGATAAAGAAAACACTCTTCTGGTGCATTTAAACCCTTGTACAAAAAAGTCAAATAGCAGGCAAGTCAGATTCAAGACACATTACAGCTATTCAGTTTCATAGTTGCCTTAGTGTATAATAAAATACACTGACTATATCACAAAGGTTTTCAGAAATGTGTAACATGTATTTATAATTTAGAGGAATTATTTTTACATCTTTTTTGTTTTACCATGCACAAAGCACAGTCTCAATTGAAAACAGTTTCTGTGCTCTATTGCAGTATTAAAAAATAGTAAATGCAGCTATGTGAAAAATTAAAAAGACGGAATAAAGGCACCAGACCTATCAGAATGCATAAAATGTGAAAACAGAAAGTCAGGTGCATCCATCAAAGAGTTAGCATGTATTTAGGCTATAATCGGGACATTGACCTTGTCAGAGTTGCAAGGGTTATTATATTTTAATATATATATATGTGTATTTAAGTCACTCAAATTGACATACATTTCACAAGAGCCACATTTTATTAGACAAGAAATTATGCCTTATGAAGGTAATTTAACTTTCATATTCTTACATTTAAATGTAACAGTGCAAAGCCAGGAGAAGTCTACTTTCTCTTCTTTTTTTATTTTCTACTTTCTCTTCTCTTTTTTTTACACTCCTGAATGTTGTAAGATGCTTACTAAGCACAGGACCATATTCTACTCTGCCATTACCTCCTTGGAAACCTGGAGTACAGCAAGGTTGACTGCTTCAAGTTTGTGCTGAGTCTCATTCCAACCCACAAATATCCTAATTCAACAAAACAATTTTTGGAGCAGTTCCACAAACAGAAGATGTATAATCAGCTTTTTCCTAATGGCAACAGTGACAGCAATCATATGATTACTGTGTGGTAAAACTTCTCTATCATATGCTTTAATAGGCATCCTTAGAATTTGTTTTCCAGCTGTCACCTATCTATTTATCCTGATGGCTAGAGAAATACCCAAACTAGTCATACAAAGAAATTAAGGGTGAGTTTTCTGTGCTACCTGGAAATGTCCTCCAGCTCCATGAATATTTAAACAATATATGAAGCATCTGCTACTAAAAATCAACAGAGTAAACATCATTCTGCTTTAAGCTGTAATTGCTCCTTTATAGTGATGAACAAGAGAATGTAGGTTATTAGGCTATTTATTTATTATTTGGAAATATATACCACATAGCTGGATGAAATGTCAGCCATAAGAAGTGAACCTATGTAAATAGACAGAAAAGCATTTATTTGATGGCTTAAGTACTATTTTCACTTTCAAGAACTGCAATCTGAGCATGTAGTATACTGTTTGATACGAAATGTACTTCCAAAGTAGGACTTAGGATAAAAAAAAAATAAATAAATAGGAGATTCCCAATTCTTCTACTAGAATAGTCAGTGCTAATTGGAGTTCTGCTTTAGGAAATGGTAGAAAGCTCTGGAGTGAGAGAGAACATTAAAATTTCAGCTGAGATGAAAGCAAGAGAATTCAAGGCTAACTAAAGTTTGAATTTACCACAAGCACTTTTCCTCCACATACCTGACATCTTTGTCAGAAGGCCGAGATTTGGTGTTGGCACATGCATGTGCCAGGAAGACCCTTGTCTATTTTCTGCTGCTTGAAATATGCCAGCCCTCCCGCTAGAGCTGCTGCACAGCTGTTACTATGATAGGCAAGCAGACTATGATATCTACTAAACAAAATTAAAGTATCTACCTTTCCAAAAGGGGATACCAGCAGCCTTCCGCTCTCTCTTGAGCTGGTTCGGGAAGCAGTTTTACCCACACTCATTTCCTCTTCACACCTGGCTATCTTCTTTTTCAGTTTCTCTCTTCTTTGCTGGTCAGCAACTTAGGAAAGAGACAAAGTTTGTCAGATCCAAACTCAAATATTTTTCTTTTTTTTGTCCTAAGTGACTTGAAAACATCATAGAGGTTTCCAATTGCTCAGCAAAGTCAGACT
Source organism: Coracopsis vasa (assembly GCA_026283785.1). Lineage (NCBI taxonomy): Eukaryota > Metazoa > Chordata > Aves > Psittaciformes > Psittacidae > Coracopsis > Coracopsis vasa. The sequence goes on from JANHGB010059840.1 coordinate 21,163, forward strand.
ATTGAGATGTGTTCCACCTCCAACACACAGCAATTATAAAAAGCTACCTCTATTCTTAGAATCCCAGAGTATGCTGGTAGCTGAAGCTGTACCTTAGCTTCTCTGAAGTATTCTCATCTCAGAACTAATTCACCAGTACACAGGAATTCCAAGATCAGTATTGTAACAGAGTGCTCTGCTCAAAACCTCAGAAGTTTGTTCTTTATTTTTTTTTACAGATAGAACCCCTTTGACTGGTCTCTCATCAAGTTTCTAAACAAAAAACCATGTTTACTGTTAGTGTATTTGACATGTAAGAAATCCTTGCTCACACCATAGAAAAATAGCAAGTAGCCTCCCCAGTACAGAAATCTGTGGCAAAACAAGCAAGTTCATGTCAAGAACATAAAAAATGAACAGTGTGAATGGACCACTGTCAGATCAAGGGGGAAAGTGTTATCAGTCTACATTGCTCTGCAGTCCAACGCCTTGTTCACAGTGCCCATGCAGCACAGAAGATAAACTGGGTATCTATGCCACCAGGTAAAGAGAGGAGCATAAAATCATTGAATCATAGAATAGGGTTGGAAAAGATAAGTACATTTTCTGTGTTTGAGTTTGCTATCGAGTTTGATATCTTGCATAATACAGTCCAAACTTTTTATATATTGTGAGCACCCAGGTGCCATAGATGAAGTTCACAAAGTTGAAAAATCAAAATAAGGCTGATGAAAACCATTAATAATTTCCTTTCCAAACAGGAAATAAGAGGGTTTATATAAGCAAGCACACTTCTGAAGTCTGCATACACAATGAAACTCGTTTTTACTGTTGGCTACATTTTTCATTCACTTAACACAGACCAATGTATATGAATGGTTTGATACAGACACAGAGACATAAAGGCCTTTGTGGATTTCTTCTTTGGTTTCGTAACGTATTTATATCATACTCTTACAGAATCCAATCTGCATGTGCACTACTATACTTAATGTATGAAAATGTAAGTAACTTTGTGGATTGGTGTGGTACATTCTTCTAGACAGCTGAGAACTACAGCAATCTGAGGACATTGAGTCAACCTTTAAAATACATTCATCTCTATACATTAACCCCACAGACATGTTAATCTCTAGGAATTATTTAAGTATGTGTATTCATTTTATTAAACATTTTCATCCCCTTTTAAACTAGAAATGAATGTTCCAGATGAAAAGTCCTTGCTCTCATTCCTCAGGGAATTGATATGTAAAATACCAGGTAATTTCTTTTACAGCTGCTGGTTTATACAGCATATTCCATTCGAGGATTTACAATACGAAGTTGCCATTATTACTGGAAAAGCATTAGCTGAATTAAAATATGCCTCGTAACAGAAGAAAAAATTATACTGTACCATTAAATAATTAAAACACAATATTTTTATCCCTATGCTAAATTATTATTATATGGCTACTCTAAATTACTATTATTTCCAATTGCATTTGTCTAAGAAGTTACAGACAAGCACTCAAAAATTAGCTACAGGCTAGAAGTTTTATCTGTTTGAGATAAATAATTATTCACAGTTGGTCAACAGAGCCTGTCTGTGTGTGCACATGCACAGAAGCTGCAAAATCTCAAGTCTTGCCTACTGTTCAGGTAAAATGATAGGTTGAAACTCACCTTGAGTGTTGAGTAAATATTTAAGAAAACAACGAATGAGAGCTCTACGAAGCAAAAAAGCAAATCATACATAAGTATGGGTGACTCATCTTGCAAGCACATGTAGATGCCTGAAACAAAAATTTCCTTACATTCAATTGCTTAAGTGGAAAGTGGATTTGTGTAAGTCAAGACAAGCTTTATCACTTCACTGCATGTTCTACCTGCATACCATGGCTTAACAGGAGTTTCTGGGTAAAATGCAAAGCAGTGTGAATATTATTGCAAAACTGAGCTCTTGTGTTGTCCTTATTTTGCCCAGGATAAAGCCTGAGATTTAACACACATGGGCAGACTCTGCCTTTACTACTGGTGTTCAAAACTATCAAAGTCAACTAGTACAAACTACTATGTAAACCTCCTCCAGAACTGTATGCTAGCTATGACTCTTCTCAGTTAAAGCATGGCTTGTGCCCATGAGTAAAGGAAGAACAGTAAGTATGCTAGTTAAGGCTATCTTTGGATATCAAAATGACCCATTGGGATTACTGTCACCTCTAGGGGAAATATAGTCTTTGCCTTGCACCAGTCATACAGAGAGCTTAGATCAGCTAATCCATTAAGTGCATTCCAAGAGCTAGAGTCACTCATGCATATTGAAAGGCAAAGCAGGCATATGCAAAACAGAACAGCAGAAAAATCCCAGTGGTGTACCAATCTTGTTGCCAAAATTAGTGCATTTTCAGGCTAGATCAGCTGTAAAAGCAAGGAACTGTGAAACCAGCCAAGCAAGAGATAAAGAAATCCTTCTTGAAGAGAGTTAATCCAGATGTAAACAGACAGCTAGCTGGAAGTTAGTATAGCCCTGAGGCAGTCAGCAAGTAACACAGACAAGGGTATAGGTACAGACTCAAAAACATGCATGCTGCCTTCCTCCCCTTACTTCCCACGTCCTTTGCCCAAGCAGGGACAAAAATCAGTCCATTTGACTTTAGCCAGACAGAAAACGGTATCATACAAATGGCCTGAACCTTTGAGGCACTAATTACAATACAACTGATAGGAGCTACAGCCACCATACATAACCACTTGTTCTGCAGATGTGAATATATTATATGCAGAAAGAATGAGAGTAGCATTCAGGAAGAAACACACAGTTTTAAAAGGGATGTTTTCTGTTTATTGCTTGCTCGCTGCTGAAGGTATCTGCTGCTTCAAATCAATCACAGATACAGCTTCTTTAGTTTTCAATGAGGTTAATAAACTAAATTTGACAAGAGTGCCCTTGGAATACTGTCACAGATTAGTGCCAGGTAAACATCAACTACATGTGTTAACAGATACTTAATTTCACTGCAAGTAGCTTTTTTATACATTGATTCCAAAAATGTATCATACTTGTAGAGTTAAATATGGGGAAAGTTCAAGACAATAAGTTCAAGAAAGTTCTTGTGACAAATAAAGGAAAAAAGAAAACCACTTGTTTTTTTCCATTTTCTAAAAAGGGAAAACTAAATGTTTAGGAATAAAAAAATACAGTCTATAGATCCAAATAGCATGAGTCCTTTTTAAAGCCTCATTAGAGACTTTATGATTAATTATATCTCATTAATTGCTGTGCTCAAAATCACCACAAAGATTTACAGTAAAGAGAAAATATATTAGAATATAAACAGAGCAATGATTTTTCTATATCAGATAAATTCAGACTCTGTGAAACTAAATTCCATAAATTACTGCACCCACCCCATGAATCTGTTCTCTTAATTCTGTTGTGAGTAGAAGCACAAGGAAGACTATGAATTTTAGAAATTAAACTGTAGCATTCTCCATAAAGGGATACCTATAAAACATGGACCAATCTGTCATAGAAGTAACACTTTTGCCTAGGCAAACTCCCCTTCCACAAAGAGAACACCACACTTTCAAAGCAGATATGACATTGTTGTATTTCGCAGTTAGGATACTTCCTCTACGGGCTTGATTCTTTTTTCCTTAAGCCTAGGCTGCAGCAGCATTTCTAGACACATACTTAGAGTTATGAAACAATGTCATAAACCTGGAAGAAATGAAATAATCATATATACCACATGCCTAAGCAGTTTGAAAGCTCTGCGCTTATAAGGACAGTGCGATTCAGAATGCTAGTGGTTGTCCTTTGCTCTGAATTTCCAATCTCTAAATTTATCTTATGTGACATCACAGTACAATTGGCAGTTAACCTTCAAGTTATTTCATTTTTGCTGTAAATAATCAATGTCAGACAATGAAATACTAAGTTAGACTTAAATTGAGTTCAGCTCACAGAACAATGTATCTCAGAAGAATTGTCCAACGCTAAGCATTTCTCCACTGTGTTATTATATCAGCTATTTTTGCAGAAACACACTTCTGGTTATTATTTCCCTTATGAATTCTCTTAGATAAACAATGCAAACATTAACCTCATTTGTGCTGAGCTTGAAGTGCCTGCATACACAATTAAAGTGTTAAGTGTACTGGTGATATTACTTCTGCAAGCAAGCTCTTCCTTTTGTAAGAATTTTCACTATCAGCTTCTTAGCACTATATAAATCCCCATCATTTAAGGATCTGGGGTTAAATCTCATCAAATACAAATTGAATTTGCCATTGGGTGTGAAATCTGGGTTTCTCTTAAGTCTAAATCTAAATTTCTTAACACAGAAATTTTAATTTTCATAACTCTAAGAGTTCTTCACATGCATTATCAGCAGCACTGCTTCATCAAATCAGGGAGGCATCACCATTATACAAGCTGACAAAGGATTTATTAAGGGTTTGATTCTACACCCTTGCTTATATCAAGTAGAAAATAATGTCTGTATCACAGTATGTACTTCAGGAATGAGATCCTGCTTGGCAAAGTTACTAACGACAAAATCTGGCCATTGTTAAAGCTTGGAAATAAAGCCTAACAGTGAGACATAAATCCTTCAGGGGAATTTCAGGAGAGGCTGGAAGCACAGCATTATCCCAAATCCATCTACATCTGATCCACATATGGGGTCCTCATCCAACAGATATCTTGTAGATACTGTTGTCAGCCATATATAGCTATTTTGTGATCCTCAGTTATAGAGGAAAATGGTATAAAACCAACACTCTCCACTCCCCAGCAGACAGATGGTAAAAGCAGGTAAATCCAATTAAAAATCAGAGACACATTTTCAATAATAATGATTAACTTCTGAAAAAACTGCAGAAGGAAATTACATTTTCTCTATTTCTTGATCTTTACAGCTCAAGACTGCAGGCCTTTCTTGTCTATGTGATTTACTTATCATATTCAGTATGGTTGCTGAGTTCCATATCAGCACAACTGGACAAAATTTTTGGTCTGCTTAATTTACGATGTCAGACTAGTTGATCTACTATCCATTCGCAACTACAGACTATGAAAAATGTGGTTTTGATGTACTAAATACATCTCTAAAATTAATTACCTCTCATAAAAAAAGAAAGAAAACATTTCTGCAGCAAAACTTTCAAGGAAATAACTTCTACAAAAAGAAAGGAGAGCTAAGTTAAAAGTACAGGCTCATAAAGATTTTGTACACAGTGTGTTTTCTTGCTCTCAAAAAATTCATACTTAATAAATATACTAGAACATCTTTCCAAAGACATACTTGAACTATGAAAACATACATGTTAGAACAATCTGAGTGTTTGACTTCAAGAACTTTCATCAATTGCTTATAACTTTAATTTTCAGAAATGCATATGGAAGGACAAGACTCAACAGAAAAACTAAGAATCAAAGATGGGAAGATTCTGTGAAAGGTTCCTGTAAAACAGCGGCTATAACAAAATATGTAAGACAGCTTTTCACAGATCTTTGCTTTTCATAGCATAAAGGATAGACAAATATAATGTAAACTATGTGATCAGATGAAAAATTAGAATTTAAATACATAATTATACAAAAAAATATATTTATTTATATTTCTGCTTGAACCTAACCCCCTCAAAAGTAGGAAAACAGCATTACTAATCACTATGAATTGTTGGCTCTCCCATCCCTAAACCCCTCCTTTCCCCTCCCCTTCTTCCCCCAAGTATTCAAGACCCATAATGCTAAAATAGATTTCTGGTGGGTAATTTCTCAGAATAATTTTTTTGTTTCTTCTCCACCACCCCACTCAGTGTCAAAGAGACCTGCATTCCCAACCACACTAATCACTGGGTTCAGGTTGTACTATCAATATGCCCTGTGGAAAAACCTCTAAACATATGGGTTGAAAAGTTAGTACTGTTAGAAACCAGGCATGTGTAGCAGCAGCTGTCTTACTTGGCATAGCTTTTGTCAAGTTTTCTGGCACAAATTCCACAACCACAGACTTCTAATGGCTACTGGTATCAATCAACATGCTTGGACTAATTCTGAACATAGAAGTTTCACATTTCAAGAAGTTTCACATTTTAACAACTATTTTAAGTCAGTAAGGCTGATCTAATATACAAGAACATGCTCACTGCTAGCCCAGTGGCATGGCAGCTTGCCTACTTTGCTGCCAGCTAAGATACCAGGAAAAGAACAGTGGAAACTAAATCCACTTTAAGGACAGAACACATTCAGTTGGCCAGGGATACTGCCAACTACAATATCATGTTTAATTCTTAAACACTAATGACTGATTCATGGCAACAACCCCAAAGGGAAATACTCACCTGCTACTTTAGCAGTACATGAAGCACATTTTCAGGGGATGTTTTTTAACACTATCTGCAGGAATTCTGATTTGTAACTCCATGCTATTAATAAACCATAGCATCTGAAACTGAAAATTTACCCCCCTTCCCAAATCTCTTTTGAAATAGAGGGGGAACAGAAACCTTATTTGGGATGAAATAAGTAACAAGACAAAGAATACAAAGAGAAAAAAGTAATAATATGCTTCAGCTGAGCCAATGACAGGTACTGAACTACTGGGAGAATAAAGCTATAAACACCTCAGCCTCAGTGACACTAGAGATTCTGCCAGTATTCAGTCATATTGATGCTGACACTGTGCCTGTGTAAATCGTGTGTCCCATCTCCATCCAGAGAACAGAAATCGTTTTGAAAATATTCTAAAAATCCTTTTCCTTTACTTTATTCCTCAATACATTTTCAATACTCTCATTGCCTGAACCATTGGCTGTCATTTTCACACAATCTGTTTCCTAAAAGACACAGGAAGAAAAACTATTCTCCAGTGGATCGCCAGAGATGCTACAAATGATACCTTGCACTGAGCTTAACACCTGAACATGTAACACTTGGTTGGCTACTATTACAGTACAGAAATCTGTAGTTCTTGATGAGCAATGCATAGATCAGCAGGAAAAAGTCCAACCACTCACTTTAAGTATGAAATAAATTTATATAATTACCAATTTCATTCTAAACATCTAGATTCTGCAAGAATAGTGCAGATACTATATATATACATATATATATATATATAAAAGGGATGCCTGTGTAGTCTTAAACCTTAAATACCTTGAGACCAATAATGAAGAGTCTGAAAGTAGATGTGCCCCATGGAATTATTCCTTTGCTAACTCTGCACAAATTTCAGCCTGTGCGGCATTCTTATCTGCTTATAAAACGATCTCAGTCAGGTCACAAAACATATGAAGAAAGCAGGTCAGAAAAAAAATAAGTTACACACACACATTTTAGTATCAATATTAACTGTTAAAGATTCTTATTAAGAAAGAAAAATCTTAAGTATCTGGTACAAATACATACATGAAAATCCTGGATCTGCTGCAGTTGAGACCCTTTTGCCATTGACCATCATGAGACAACAATTTCAACTATGGCATCTAAACCCCTTATCCCATCTAAACCCCACCATCCAAAATTTGCCTTTTAAAACTAGAATTTCCACGATAAAAGCTTTCAAGTTCTAATCCTGACAGCTTTTGAATTCAACATCTGGAAAAAATCTTTCAGCTATGCAGATATTGTGACACTGGAACAGGTTATTCAAGCTGCAGAATCTCCATCCCTGAAGGTTTCCAAGACTTGGCTGACTGATCTAGTGCTGGCAGAAGTCTTGTCTTGAACAGGAAGCTCAGGGAGGTCTAAATGACCTCTGAAGGTCCCTTACAACCAAAATTTCCGTGATTCCATGAAAGTAGGTATGTGACAGAAACCCTGTTTCAGTCCCTGAAACATCAGGAGAAATGACAATGCATACAGACTGAGCTGTTGAAGAGAAATCGCTAAACAGGAAATCTATGAACCAGTGTTTCTCATCTCTATCAGGTACACCCTCTTCTGAAATGGTAAACAGAACCAGTAAGCAACCTGTATAACTTCCAGTTTTGTGTCTGGGGCAAGTGCTGAACTCCAGTGAAATCAGATGTTGAGAGATTTCTCTCACCCTTGCAGATAAAAAAAATGGGAATTTTCTACTGCAAGAAAAAGAAGTGTTTGCAGCACTTTATGTAAATAACTTAAGATGGAATGTAGTTTGGAACATTTTTCAGCACTGCAAAGTAAAACCACCACATTGAGAAATATTCTAATAAAAATATATTGTTTACATAAGTTTGCTTTATTACTTTGCTTTCTATCTTTCACTTGGCACTCTCACTTGTATTAGAGAACATGAAGCACCTTACAAAATAAACCTGAAAACCAGAGCAGAGACATAATGCTGTCTTGAGAAGCCACTTTTAGGTGGAAAAAAATACAACGTTATTCACTGCTTTGTTGAACAGATTTTTAAAGATGGCAAATTCACTGTCACTTTATAATTGCACAATTCTTCTCAGTGCAGAACATCAAGCAAATATTATATGTTAGAACCGAGCTAAATCTAAGGATAAAAAGCTCTAACCAGACTGGATACTCAGCTCTGGAGACTAAGAAATAAGTCCAACATTTCTTCCAAATGAATCCTGTGCTATTGACTAGGACTAAGTTTTTTTCCTTTGTGAACAGGAAACATTAAGGGCTGTGGTGATTGCATGCATGTTCTAATAAGATAAAACACAGAAGCATTTTCCAGCCCTGCTTGAAAAGACGTGAAAGAACAATTTAGTGAGGATTTAGTGTACCAATTTTATCAAACAGACGGTTAAAACAAAAGCAGCAACAAAGGTGAAATGTTTCCCTCACACCCTGTAGAGGAGATTAATGTTCTGTCTGTGACCAGGACAGAGTTACATAGTCAGATATTGGTCTAAGTAAAATGAACTGAAAGAGAAGCATTGCACAAAGTCTTACTACCTGAAATGGAAATTCCCTCATTTCAGAGTGCACCTGCTAGTGTCATGGTAATTATCTGTTAAAGTTAAGGCACTGTTGATGCCTCCCAAAATGAACTCATTATTCAGGGAAACTCATTCAGGTGTGAAACACGCAAGCTATCAGCTCAGAAGCATTTTATCTGTAAAGACAGCAGACTCAAAAATAAATGGGCATTTGTTAGCATTGAGAAAGACCCAATACCTCAAAAGGTACAAAAGAATACTTAATTAGGGAAATGAAGAAAGATTCTAGCAGATGCAGAAAGAAAAGCTACATGAGTTTTTTATTACACAAAACCACAGATGTAAATATTTTTCTTACACCAACCCTGTATTTTCATGCGGGTTTCAAAGCAAATCTTGGTAGAGCTGGAGCATGAGAAAGAAGGCTTTTTCCAGATGACTTTGAAGAACAGGTGACCTGAATTCCTACTGCAATCTGCAGACTCCAGACATCCCTGCAACACTGCTGCTACTTGTACTGCACCTTTTGAAAGCAGAAGGCAAGCCCACACACTGCATCTTTAATTCTGGTGCAGCTTGTTGCTTAAATCAGACTCGAAACATTACGTGGAAGTACTGTAAAAGAATTCTGATGAAATTTGGTCTTTTGCTAAAAGGATGACTGATTTCCTGCATAAGTTCTAGTTACTCTGATAATTTTACAAAGCAGAATAACTCTGGCTTGCCTGGATTTGAGACTAACAACAAAGAATTCTGTCCTCAGAAGGTTTATCTTTCCATAATAAGAGAATAGCTGATTTTTCTCCAGTAATTCAGCAGTTGTAACTAAATATTGCACTAGAGAAAAAGACTGATAGATCACAGAAATATACCTTTGTTATGTTAACAAACAGCTGCTATTTACCCCTTTGACTAATACACTTCATTTAGTATTCCATAAACCAGTGATTTGAAAGTATTGGTCTATGAAGTAAGGCTACGGTACTGATATTTTAAACAGTGCTGAGAAATGAGACAACTCGCAGAAAAAGTAACTGCAGTTTAATCCAGGCTCTGGAGCTTGCAACTGCGAAATGGAGCAAGAAGTTTCAGTCCTAGCTTCCAGGAGCCCACATTCCCAAAATTCCCCTTGTCCTTGCACTTGTAAGCTCTCTTCTTCAAAGTTCAACCTTACATCACAAGAAGAGAGAAAATGATGACATCCTCCTTATATGCTCCATTAGCTGCACACAGATCCTAAGCAAAATTAACCATGATCCTAAGCACATCACTGACAGACCAGGTCCATCTCACCAGCATTACATTCACTGCAGTTCTTACAAAGACCTGGAGCAGGATGCAAAAAGCTGACGAACCAAGCAGATATACGAATGCTGTATATTTATATATTTATAAATTAATATATACTATATATAAATATATATTTATTAAGGGTTATATTCTATTGTTACACTTCTATTCCTCTGTCTCTTTTGTTCTATTAAGTTAGTTTTACAGAAGCTTTTCCAGAATTAATGTAACACAAATACTTACATTTTATGCTGGACAACCTACTTTTGGGCACTGAACAGTCTACGGCTGCTGAAAATAAGAAAAAACCCAAATGGGAGTGAGTCAAAATTTACTTAGTATTTGTGATGGCTAGAAAAAAGTAGCCATTAATCAACACAGAACAAAGACTAATTTAGTTAGAACACAGCAATTCTTCTCTATTTTAAAACATGCTATTCACTGTGTATTTAAAGTATTAGGTCAAATCTTCATTCGCGAAGTCAAGCCATCAAAGTATTAGGTTGATATTAATACAGTCAGAGAATTTTTGAGATAAGGGTGTTAAAGTAAATACATATTTGAAGGAAGAATCATCACTTAAATGAAGATTCCTTACAAATTTTGTGCTGATGGCATTTAATTGCACATCTGAGGATACTAAGGATGCTACATGGTAGAGAGATAACAGTATATTTTTGAGCATGGACTCTGGCAGAATCCAAAGCCCCAGTGTACCTCTGTTGAAAGCAGGCATTTAATTTAAATACTCAGGACATCCTGCCCAAAGTTGTAGCATTTAATGTCTAGGACTGGGAACCCTATAACAAGTTTATGCCATGAAGAATGAAAATAGGCTGCAAACTGTAAACAAAATTAACAACTATTTACAGATCTTCTTAGCTTTGTGCATGATATTAACTTTTTAAGCACAGTACTTCAGACTCCTTATATGACCTTAAAAAAATAAGTTTGGCTGTAAAGCAGTTTGTTTTCAATTGTAGCACTGACAACAGGATATTGTCAGTTCATAGTGGAGTAACCACACATTTCTAAATCTGAAAAATTTTTGTTCAGGATCTCACCATAATTAAGAAACATACAAACATGTACAAGTTTAATAGGTTTCAGATTTCATATTTGTCTTTTGGTAAACACAAGTACTTTCTAACATTAAAAAATGTGAAAAAAACACCATACATTTTTAACGCTTAAGAAAACAGAGTAACAACATGATTTTCTCATTTGTACACACACAGGGCAATTTTCGAAAGCCTTAAAACTCACCAATAACATGGAAAGTAATACCTACAAAAAAGTTAATGAATATTTTTTAAATAAAAGAAACAGTAAAAAGACACGTAAGTGTCCGAGTTTAGCTGGAAATGTTCTGCCTTCATTCCTAAAATAAATTCTGTATGTCTGCTGTTGTCACTATTTCCATGATTTTCAGTTCGGCACATTATTTCATAATTCATTACTTCATCAAAAGCAGAATGAAGCAAATAGAGCACAAAATGCCCTAAAATTAAGTAGTATCTTTTGTAAACAAACTTCCAAACTACAAAACTTCAATCTCAGTTCTAATTACTAAATTACTAAGTAGCCGCCATATCTCCTTTCTGAGATCACTTTGAGTAAGAAACAGAAAGAAAATTACACTTCCTACAGATCAATTCAGTCCCTCTTAATATGACCTCATTCTGGGAGAATAAACTAAATCTAGGAGTAGAAGTTTCATTCATATATGCACATTTTTACCTTTGGCTGAAAGGATTTTGTTATAATGAAACACCATGTGGTCTCTGATCAGGTATTGATTAGTTAGACTTTGAGAGGAGTCAATGCAGAAAGCTGTAAGATTAAATATATTTGAACATTATAAAAGCAGGCACAAGAATACTAAAATTTTAAACAGTTATTAACTGCAATTCAAAGTCACAAAGTTAAATTACTGTGTGCTTAAATTCTTTGCTCAATTGTAGTCATTTTTCTTTACCAGTTGCTGTCATATGAAACCATCCTGTCTCTTTCCCCTCCCCACCCCAGTCAGACATTAACTCAATAAATAGCTACAGAAGTGGCTGAAATTGGACTTTGAAAACATCAGCATGGAAATTTCCTGCTTCTCCACTCTATGCTCTTTTGCAAAAGGTGCCTAAGCTGGCAGTATGGCACAGAAACTAGTCCACGCAAACTACTGACTGTAAAGGAAAATGTTTAACCTCAAAGGTTCTTTAATGCAGCAACCATACACATACTCCAGCTAATACAGATGTGACATTGTTATATATTTGCTTATCTTGCTATTTGTAGCTAGCAATACAGTCAAGGCAAAAACTACTCCTCAAACCTATTTTCAGTAATGCTTAGTAAATGTAAATACTATTTACATCACCAATTAAGCTCAATGCAAAAGTTTTAATTATAAAAACATTTTAATTATAAAATCAATGAATTCACATAAAAGGAACCAACCGTCTCATGAAAGCACAAGTTACTCACCATTACTTTTAGTACTTAGTTGTCCTTTAAATGGACTTGCTGGACCACATCTAGGAATGGTAAGAGCTGGGTATTCATTGGCTTTAACAAAGTGTCAAACAAAAAACAAAAGTCAGAAAAAGAACGAACGCGTATTTTTACAGACAAAAAAAAGTCAAGTCTTTCTCCAAAGAACTCATGAACAGCTGTACTGGCTCTTTTTCATAAAGGAAAAAGAGCTTATTTAAATGTGAAGATATTACTGAAATACAACAATGTAATTAAGTAATTTAATCTAACCACCAAGGTACAACAGTAGTGCTTTCACTGGTTCAGGGAGTTAAACATCACTTCAGTCTGAACTTTACATTGGTCGTTCAACTGCACAGAAACATGGCCATAGTTTCGTATCTACGCTACCCTCCAATTTGTTTTAAAGTTCTATTGATCAAATTCTATCATTATGTCAAATGATTAATGTGAAAAAAAAATTCTGCATGTAGACGATGAGTGGTAAGCATTATACTAAAATACAAGTTTAACAGATTGAAGTGAATTATGTTCATGTAAAAATTCATCCTATCAATGAGAATATGTGACTTAAAAAATCTGGTTTGCCATTCAATCTTGGGGCAGTTTGTTATACTGGAAACTCTACAGGCAAGTGCAGAGGCTGACAAAACTTAAAAAGTTGTTATGAAAAATGACAGAACGTGAATTTAAAGCTTTTCAACTCCTTCTCAGAAACAACACTGTATTGCCAACTCACACTCACTGTCTGTTATGCAACCTATGATTTAAAGATCTGCACCTGAACTAATTAAGTAGCTGCAACACATTTAGAACAAATCTGAAAAGGAGATAAACTATTACTACAAATACTAATGTATATAAAACATTCATTTAAGGAACCCAACATACCTAAAATGCAAAGCAAAACAAACAAGGTTTCTTTAACAAAGAAACACGTATCACATTTACTTAACAACAATTCTAAAACCACACAACCAATTTCTACAGATTTGTTATTACTATCAAGGCCCATATGGTCTTCCCATTCCCACCCCATTTCTCATTTGTCAGTTCAGCCTGCCTGGTGTTTCCTAGCACTTGGAGGCACTTACAGGCCTGGGGCAGTAACTCCACTGCTGTACACTTACTGGTCACCTCCAGCTTTCCACCCTTCACCAGATGAAGCAGCATACGGGACTACCCAAGATGAGTGGGCATCTCTTCTATGTGGTCTTCAGTTGGGTTGACAAAGGCAGACATAATTACAAACTCACTGGGGGTTGCAGAAGCCATGCTGAAAGCCATGCCACAAGTTAAAAGCCCCTTAATCCCACCTGTCATGGCTTCTTACGCTCTGCATGCCCAGCACCTGGGTTTCCAGGGGCTTTTTTCCATTTCCAACTGTCTTATAAAGACTGCTGGAGTACTATTGCTCTATTTTAAGTGCAACAGTGTGCCACACAAGATGGTTAACATGGTGTCTGACTATCAATTAGTAGATTGCAGCAAAACAAATCATTAACAATATTTTAATATAATTTCCCCAAAGGGTCTTAGATATATAGAAATACATACTGTACTAAATTTCAAGTAACTAGAAATAGTTTGGGAAGCGACAAAAAGCATTTAACAAAGTAAGTAAAATGAAAGTCATTAGCATATGTGGAAATTTGCAGAGTATTTTCTTGGAACCCTGTTGTGAAATGACGCTAAATCTGGATCAATAAACTCAATCCTTGTTCTTACAAAGCACAACAAACACCAGGGCAATTTTTAATTGGTATGTGGCCTTTATACAGTACAGGCTTCTGTTGCTTTACAGTATTAGAAGCAGTGTCTGCAAAAATAGTGCTCCCACTACTCTTTGCTGTGAAGTTGACAGATCAGCAGTAGAAAAGGGGAAAGAAAACATTAAAAAAGAAAAAAACAAAGGAAGAAAATGCTATTGCGTATTATTTCAACCCTATCCTGCAATTGTTTTATCTTTATACTGGTTTTTTTAAAGCCAAATGACAACATTCCTGCTCATCTGTATCAATTTCAAATGGCTCGTTTTAAATTCTCCTTGTGATTCTATTCTTCCTAATCTCTATTTGTGATTTAAACAGACACATGAGCAAACAATCCTAAATTATTTTAAAAAATATTAAATTTCCAAACATACAGCAAAAATTTATTAGATTTAGAATGACTGTCTCCATAACAACTACAAACCTTTGCCAATAAAAGCTTTCTTTATTGTTTAGGTATTATCTTTCTCTACCATACACTATTACATACAAGTGGTATTACTGTCTAGCTGGATACTCACTCTGAAACCCACGAGTTCCTGAAGTTACAATGTGTTTAAAGAATGCAAATCTCTGGGAGGACTTGAATGTTAGATTGTAAAATTTCACCTGATAAATGTTTGTCCTAATGATAAAAAAAACCCCTCACATATATGCCAGAAATCTAGATTATAGCAGACACCTGAGAATCAGAAGGGTTTCAGTCACGTCTAAATATTCCAGTATTTTCTATGTGTCAGGGCTAGGTTATAATTCCAGAAGGAGACACATATGACACTTAGCTAAATGCTTACAACACTCCCTCTATCTCCTTTTTATGTGAAACAAGCATAGAAAGGTAAGCGTGGGCATCTTAAAAAAGCAGAGAGATTGTTATAACTACAGTTGATTCTCTTCATGTAATCTAAATGACTTTGCCCTGAGTTAAAGATTATCAGAGATGCTCAGAAGACCTGTTGCTTTTACCGTTTCCAGCTGGAGATGCGTCTGTTCAGCACTATAGGAGAAACAGATTTCGAAATGGTCACTCGCTTTGCATCACCAGCAGATGGCACACGGATAAACTCCGTCAAAAACTACAGTCTACTGGTTTTGTCCTTCACAACTAATTTTTATCAGGCTGTGGGTGGGGGGGAGTGATCCAGTGATGGAAGCTGTATTGATTTAGGACTTCGAGCACAGTGAAAGCAGTGTGCATTTTGGTTACTTCGCCTCTTTTTTTCAAAACCATGACTGCAAATGAGAAATTTTTCAGTGAAAAATTTTCTACTGAGTTTGATGGTTCTTAAGTAATAAATTATTTGGGAATAGGAGCACTTGTCTCAACTGGACTTAGCAGAATCGATCCAAGTACACACAGTGCTATAGCAGCTTTTGCAATAATCAGGTTTCCTGATTAAAATGCACACTTTCTATGTCTTAGAATAAAACTTCTAGTCACAAATTGAAGGTTTATGTAAATATATTACCAGAACCGGACTGCAAACTCTTCAAGATAATTTAATTTCTTTAAAGAAATCATTCTTTGAGATTTAAGCCTCAGAAACTCAGATGTATAATGGACTCCTATCTTTGATACACTATCCATATAACTATGTGATTTAAGCACAGATTTCCTCATAGATGTAAGTAGACTGTCCACAATGAATATAAAATCATGATTCTCACAGTGTGTGAGAGATCTAAAGTACACAGAGCAAGCAAATGAAGTATTTCTAAAAAATAATTAGATCTTTTAGTTCCTTATTAATACTGCTATTTGCTTGTTGTAAGCTTCCCCTGCAAGTGTGTGACACTGCACAACCAAACCCGTTCTCTATAATTCTTTCCATCTGGTATCTAAGGTAAGTAATAATTGTATTATTCCAAAGAGATTTTTAAAGTATTTTGTTTAAATTATTTTTTCATTTTCATTTAAAATGCATCCTATTGTTATTTCTTATTTTACAGCCTTAAAAATGTGGAATTGGTGATTTCTATTGTTACTTTGTTTCCTCCTTGTTAGTGGCTATGCAGGATTTATTATTTATTATTTTTCTACAAAACCATTTCAGATTTGAAACATAAATATGTACTGGAAAGAAGCCCAGTCTTTCATTAAAACCTTCCCATAGGAAGGATTTTAAACACAAGTATTAGACTTAGTATTTTTGTAACAAACCTGTACTTCAGACATAGCAAATAAAAAATACTGAAAATAAAACAATCAGCCTATCCTTACCCACAAAGTCTTGTTACTTAAAAGATAATCCACAAAAAACCACAGAGACCTTAATTAGGATATTAGATATAGGCATGTAAATCCAGCACTGCAAGTCACAAACATCCACTTAACTGTGTAGAGAAGTATGAACACTGTATTTTCCAAAGAGCAGCTCCTAAACCTTAGCTTGGGTTCAAGCAACCCTCAGCTCTAGGTGGATCCAGACCTCAGGTCTCCCCAGCTGTTCCAGAGGAATATGTTCAATCACTCCACCAAGGCATCAACCCTTTCGTACAAAGGGTTTTTGGTGGCTCCAAGACTCTTGCATTCCTGGATGCACAGTGACCTCCTCTCAGCTGGAAATACAGGAAGCTCCTCTGTCTCTAATGGACAAGAACTGCATCATTTGCATGAGATGTGGGGATTTGATCTTCCTGAGGCTGATAAGGACACTCAACCCACAAGTTCACTCTTCTAACTCTGTACACACTAATAGTACTCTACACTCTACAGCATTAATGCTGTACACATGCTGAGGAACAAACTGAAGTGGTTTAAATAATCTCTGTGAAATCCTAAATGACTTAGTAGTGATGGAACTTCCTTCAAACATCTAATTTAACGTATCTGAAAAGGTCATAATTAAAAGAATTAAATTAGGACCTGAAATATAAGTTCCCCTCTCTTTGGTACTACGATAAGTTTTAAATCAAAGTAACCATTAACTCTTTATGCTACAGAAATGGTTGTGCATATGAATTCAATAAAAATACACAGAGTAAATGCTGCTATCTCAAAGTACATTAAGAGATTAACCTGGTCACAAAAATCCATACTGGATTTAAAGTTAATTTGTTTAAATAAGAAACTAATTTTTCTGTTTTCAACTATTTTTCTATTAACAGGATTATATACTTAAAAAAAAGAAAAAAAAGAGTAAGAGGACGCTCCACTAGTAGTACTACTACTATAAGGCCTGCCTTTCCATCAGTGTGGTTTACATCTTCCTACCATACCCCCTAAACTCCTTTCCATTTCCCCAGTTTGCTGCCTTTTCCTTACCTGCAGTCATCCTCAACACCCCCTACTTGCTCAGCAGTGGCTGAAGAGGTGCTATAGGTGTTATAATTGGTCATCTAATTTAAGCTTCTCTAGTTGCTTATCCTTGGCTGACTAGTTCTTATCCTCTAGTTGCATATCTGGGAATGAACACAGAACAGAATGACTTGCTCTCAAAGAATGTGTATAAATTCCTTGAGTTTTCTCCTACCCAGCCACTGACATTTGTACCACTAAGAGTCCTACTTCTTAGTCACAAATAGGTGAAGTTGGCTAATAAATGCCAACTTTCAAATAATAGAAAGAGGAGAAAGCCAACAGAGAACAGTGACTCGCTCACAGACTCCTTCTTTAGGAAAACATGTTGAAAAGTGGCACATTTCCACTGCTTTTCTGCATACAATCACAAGAGATCTTCAAACATGGCTTTAGATTGAGCTGGTTACTGAATGCTGATAGTATTCCATTTTATTTGAGAGTTACAGTGGGGCAAAACTGAGCACTTTGTAGTCACACCTGTATTTTTTTCCTGTTCATGCAAGCAAAACAGAAGCCACTTGGACCTATATCGGTTTCCAGTGATATCAGAACTCCTATCAATTCTGAGAGTATAAAGTCTTAGATGTGAAGCCAGCTTTAACAGAATCACATATGATTTGTTAAGAAATGGCTGGAGCCACCCGAGGAAAAATACAGCCATTATTTTCTAAATTTTCTGAAGCAAAACTTGATGAACAAAGCCCCAAGAAACCACAATACCCTAATTTTGAAATAACATCCCTAATATCACATCTGAATTTTGCATGAGATCATTTGTGTCAGAGGCAAAATATGATGAAAATGATACAATGTATCATTCCTTGACATATGCACCATCCATAATCTTCTAAGCCATTAATTAGATGGGCACTATTTATACACTTACTATGCTGGATTACACCAAAGCTCTTCTTTACACCCATCCATAATGCCTAAGAGTCAGGTCTCTCACTGCTTTACAACTAACATTCTAATAGTATTCTGCATAAATTAAAACCATGCAACCAATATTATAGTTCAAGAGTCAAAGTCTCCTCTGAAAAATTTAAGGACTCTAATGAAATAGTACTGTACAGTAGCCTTAAAAATATTTGTTACAATTTTCCTATGCTACAGGCTTCACATGACCATTTAGGGAAGTTTTGGATACAGGTTATTGCTCTATTCATACTTCAAAAGCAGAAAGAAGCAGCTGTGTGTGTCAGCAGCACATTCTGTGATCCAAATTGCAGGCAGAAGCAAATGAACTTTAGTAAGATCCATCATCATTTGCTTGGGCAGCACCTCTAGATTTAGCAGGGGCACCAGCAGTTTCCTATTTTCTAGAAGGGTGTGTGAGTGGTACTGTTCCAGAAGTGACCACATGTTACTTTTAAATCCTATGTGTACAACTATCAATATTCATATCACAGTTTAGAAACATCTTTCCTAAAAAGTTACTAACCTGAGTTCATTGAATAGTTGTGCCTGTGCAAGATGGCAAAAGGTAATCCAGGAGCACATCTACCATATGCTGTAACAATTCCTGTGGGAATGGTGCTATTACTCAAGGACACTAGAACACTAGCTCACAAGCATGTCCTACAAGACAGATGCGTTTTGACTTCTACTGCTACATGAAACTCAACATTATGTCATCCCATGAACATCCATATTGAAGATGTTTCAATACCTAATGTCAAACCAATCAACAGATAAAATATATGTACATGTCTAAATGACACACTGTATTTAGGTTCTTCTATACGTATTGAAAAAAAAAAAAAACCTTCTTTGTTAGTATAATCTGTGCCTACAAGGAAGCTCCACAAACACCCCATTTGCATTATTAACTTCCACCCTCTCGTATCTCTAACTGAAAATACATTAGCAAAACTCTAATGCACAGATGGCCTCAACCAGAGTCGAGGGCAGAGAAACCTCAATCCACTGTGCTTCAGGGAAAGTTGCAAGGTATAATCTGGAACAAAATAGCTAGCAGAGTTAATGATTTGAATCATGTTTCCTTTAGCACATATTTCACTTGAAGCATGCAAGAAATCTTCAATGAAATGGGACTTAAGCCAGATTACAAATTTAAATTATTTGCTAAACGGAAATGGGATTAAGTGACTAAAACTCACTTAATAGGCTATTTGACTAATGGTCAAATTAAAGACAAGTTTAAGGATTCGCTGAACCAAGGTTTTAATTTGGTAAGAAGTTAAGGTTGGTGATTAACATTTCCCAATTTAAGTTAAAATGTACTATTATGTTTCAAATACAACTTCAAAATGCCCATCCTTCTTTGAGGAAACAAACAGATTCTTTTTCAACTTCTTTGCCGGTCAAAGGCAACTTCAGCTTCTAAAAAGTCGAATTAGTATTACCAAATCAGTGCCTGAGTTTAAAAACTGTTTGTTCAAGTGGCAAATGGAGGAATACAAAGGAAAAAAAAAAACCTCAAAACAATTCAGAAGTCACAGATGTGTGTTAACATCCTCCCAGCTACAGTCAGATCAGTGCACAGATTTCCTGCAATGCCGGAAAAGTCTAAATAAGATGGTGCTGTCTTTAAATATGGGAATATTGAAAATTTGGGTTAGAGTCTCTGAAGCCTGCGCAAACTGGCTAAACTTAACAGCAGCCTCTATGCACCAATAACGGCGACTTCCCCATCATTCTAAGATAAAAGCAACACAAATGTGTGTCATCGATTACCAGTAAGTATAGGATTTCATTGCTGTTCAGATATGTGCCAACCACTGGCTGTGGGAATTAAACAGCCCAATGCAGAAGACTAGACTGAAACAACAAACTGGTTCAGAATGTCAGTATCCAGATTATTTGAGGTCACACTATAAATCCGTGACTATATGAACCAATTCCTGAAACTGATGCAGTAAATAACTTGAAGGTTTATACCTGGAATTAGGGAAAAACACAAAGGTCTAATTCTTCAACATTTTTATTGAGGAAAAAAGTCTCAGCCATATTTGAACTTCAAGAAGACCTGCATGCAAATCCTATATTGTCAGCATTGTTCCCAGACTAAAACCAAAACACAGCACTGCACCAGCTATTACGAAAGTAAAATAATTGTTACACCTGAAACCAGTACACCTATATATGTATATATATAGGTGCAATATATATGTATATATGCAAAAAATAATTATTTTTGTTATGTATTCTTTAGACTAGACAAAAGAGAAACCCTGATACAAAACAAGTATAAAATCTTGCTTCTTTCTTTACAATGATGAGGCCAGGTCTGAACAAGAAACTTTGCAAAGTACACCAGTACATCAAATAGGGTATCCCACCTCTTCTGTATTAACATTCTGGATACGCAGTGCGTAGATACAACTGTCCTATAGAGAAACCACGAATATTATGTGTTTTGCCTCTTTTATAAACTGTCTGCAAGCAATCCAATGGCTGTTGTACCAAGTTTGCTCAGGTACCCAGATTTCTAGGTTAGCTCATTGTAAGGAATTAGTATCTCTGCCTGGGCTAATCCCTGTTGTTTTTAAGGGTTGCTCCTGTATGTCTGTGAAACTAGGTACTGGGCTGTCCATTCACCTACTTCTGACTCTATGATAATCTCCTATGCAGACAAGCAATTCCCAAGTAGAGACACACACATTTATTCTTTCCTACTTTTGAATTATTTCCTTACTTTTTTGTTAACAGGAGTCATTCACGCAAAGCTTGCTGCAACCTCGATGAAATTTAAATCTTGCATCCTACATATTCTTATTTTATGGACAACAGACAGTCAGCATGTTTTCCGACTGTCTATAAAAATATTTTGAGAATCAAAGGAAGAATAATCAGAAAAAGGATAAATTTGTAATAAAATTGCCTTCACACTTTACAGGACATAAAAAGCAGATGCACGAGATACCAATTTTTGCTCTAAATTTCATATTTCTGTGTAGTGTTAGAATTCATGTTCAAACTCCGCTTTGATATCAGGTATCTACTGTAGTGACATCCATCACTATCAGCAAAGACTTGACCTGACACCAAGATGCAACATGAAAGCGTAACGTTATCTCAAAGGATCTGACTTTAGGCAGCTACCTACGATTTTGACATTACAGCACAGCACTGAGTAATTCCTACCATTGTTCTACATTCTGCATGTAATCCCGTTCAGATCTAAAAACATTTGAGGCATTTTCGAAGAGCCAGATGTGGCTCATGCAAACATTTTTGTGTCCTTATGCCTGTTTTTATCATGAATGACAAATGCCCCTAAGATTATTCATAGGAACAGAGAACAACAGCAGCCCACAGCTGGTTAAATCTGAGTAAGGAATCACTTTATGAGAGCTTCAAAGCTTTTGAGTCTTTAAGTACACTTGCCTTAAAATCCCATCAAACCAGAACACTTGGATCTACATCTAAATGCCATGCAAGTGATGCTCTACACGCAGTGTAATAACCACTATAATTCACGAAGAGCAGCTTTGGAGAAGAAATAAATTGACTCCAAGAAGCACAGAAGGCCTCAAAAAGGAAGCGCTGACAGTGGCAGCCTGGAACATTCACCGTAGCAGCGAAAATATTATATCTGTTCAGACACATATGCACACTTGTGATGATGGCTGTAACCCGGCCAGTTAAAGTCCGCGTTTCTCGGAGAATTACAACCTTTCAGGGGGTTTTATGTGTGACCTTTCACAACTCCAGCTGCCAAACCTCGCCCACTGAAGGCAAGCGCCTGCACTCGGCCGTTTCCACCACCGCAGCGGTGCTGCCTCGCAGCCTGGCCCGGGCACAGCTCCCCACGCTTGACAAACAGGGCAGCACAGCTGAGGGCAGCCGAGAGCGAGCGGAGCGAACTCCGAGTCCCCTCAGCACCGGCTGATATAAACCCGGCGCCTCGACCGGTTCCCGCAGCCCCAGGGCGGCGCTGTGCCCGCCCCCTGCGCAGCGGCTGAGTCGCCGCCATGCCCGCCGCGGGGAAGGGGGAGGCACCTCCTGCCCTCAACCCCGGGAGGGAGACGGGCGCGCCCGGCACCCCCGCGCCCGGTAGCGACGGGGTAGTCAAGGCGGCAGCCGCGCCCTGCCGGCTCCCGCATTCCCCACCCAGCCACCGAGCCGCCCCCAAGCCCCCCGCACCTTGGCTCCGCCCTCCCCCCCGTGGGGGTCTCGGTCCTGGGGGGGGCCGGGTCGTGTCCGTGTCCCCCCCCGCGCTCGGGCCATTTACAGCCGGGATTAGAGCGGAGCGGATTAACGGGGGGGGGGGGATTAATGGAGGAGACGGGGGAGGCAGGGTGCAATGGGGGCTGTGCTGGGAGCACTGGGCTGGACTGGGAGCACTGGCGTGTGCCGGGGTGAACTGGAGTGTACTGGGTGCACTGGGATGTACTGGGAGCACTGGGG
>JANHGB010059841.1:14356-40220 GCA_026283785.1 Coracopsis vasa
GAAGAAAGCATTGCCCCAGCTCACCAGATTTTTTCGTCTTCTTCTTTGTTTTCCTCCTATATTTTGATTTTATGTTTCTAGTTGATTAGTGGAACTACTCGAGGTTCAATTATTCCAGTAATGGAGCATGCATGAATCAAGAGCATGTAGGGTGAAAGTTTTACTTGATTTTTTTAGGATGAATGAATCAAGTTGAAATGGGCCTTTTTCCAGATCAGCTGCTGCTTCTCTCCACTCTATATAAACACTCTCTGCTTCGATGCTCTTGACAGAAGATTGCTGCTTCAGCAAAAAGCTTTGAAGGTGAAAAAGTTTATTGTAAGGACTGTGTATGTTTGAGTATGTACCCTCTAACTGGAGATCTAACTCTGAAACAGGAAGCCCCTGTGACTCTGCTTCTCTCTCTGTCAGTAGATTCAGAGCTTTCAGTTAATCCTTCCAAGCTTTTATAAACCATGACACAGATCTGTCTTGGTTTAGGTACTATCTGGATCATAAGTGAAAGATCAAAAACAAGCTTCCAACACTAGAACCACGAGAAGTTTTCAGCAATGAAAACATCCAGTACACAGAAAACATAAAGATACTTCAGTGAAATCATGCTAGGCATCCCAAAAACCATGAAGAAAGCATTTTTTTATCCATTTGATGTTGGCTACTGAGAATACCAAGAGTCCAGCAGTTCCTTGTTTATTTAAACACTCAAATCTCATTATAATGTTTCAGTAGAAGGTCTGTTATTTCTAAATCCCAGTGCACACATGCTCTAGCCTTAACTGTGCTACGCTGAGACAGTAGTTTTGTCTCATGCTTCTGTCTACTAGCAAAAAGCCCTTTAGCAAAAAATGCTGCTTTCAAACACTGCATTTCTCTTTGAATTATTTGCAATACCACTGAGTGGTCTGCAGTTTGTTCTCCACCCAAGCAGTTCAGTTTCAAAAATAAACTGCAATACTTTAGATTAAAAAGGGAAGGCTCTGAAAATAAAGACTGCCAATATGTCACACATGCTTAATCATTTTAAAAATTCTGACCTCAAACAAAATGTATTATTAGTTAAGAACAAAGAAATTCATTATTTTAGCCTACTGTTATTCTGCCAGCCCTTCAAGTTAGATTTAAATGAACTCAAATCAAAGGAGTATGTGAAAAAGAAAATAGTTTTAGTGACTCTGGTTACAGTGACTATTGACTGCTCTTTGAATTTCAACTTCATCTAAGCTATCCTTGAGGGGAAAAATGTAAGCAGAGTAGACAATGAGAAGGACTTCATGAAAACATAGCTGAATGTTAACTGAAAGTATTTCTCTTCTTTCAATATCCATGATTAGCTGAAACCTTTATATCTCTATTACATTTGATCATATTCATATTCTTCCTGTATGAAAGATCAGATTCAGGGTGAAACTTGAGTTAAAAAAATATTTTCCCCACTATCTGCTGTGCTGATTTTGCCTGGGATAGTTTTCTTCATAGAAGCTGTTAAGGGCTATATTTGGATTTGTGCTGGGAACAGTGTTTACAATACAGGGATGTTTTTGCTACTGCTGAGTAGTACTTACAGAGTCAAGAACTTTTCTGCTCCAGCGAGTCAGCTGGGGGTGCCCAAGAAGTTTGGAGGGGATACAGCCAGGACAGATGACCCCCACTGACCACAGGGATATTCCATATCATACGGCATCATGCTCAGCATATAAAGCTGGGGGAAGAAGAAGGAAGATGGGGACATTTAGAGTGATTGCTTTTGTCTTCCCAAGTAACCATTATGTGTGATGGAGCCCTGCTTTCCTGGAGATGGCTGAACACCTGCCTGACCATGGGAAGTGGTGAATGAATGCCTTTGTTTTGTTTGTTTGTGTGTGCAGCTTTTGTTTTACCTATTAGACTGTCTGCATTTCAGCCCAGAAGTTTTCTCACTTTTACCCTTCTGATTCTCTCCCCCATCCCACCAGGCAGTAGTGAGTGAGTGACTGCATAGGGCTTAGCTGCCAGCTGGGGTTAAACCACATCTGTAAATCAGTGCATTATTGAAAGTGGCAAGGTATGTGAATAAGCACTGCCTGAAA
This sequence comes from Coracopsis vasa, assembly GCA_026283785.1. NCBI lineage: Eukaryota > Metazoa > Chordata > Aves > Psittaciformes > Psittacidae > Coracopsis > Coracopsis vasa. Next base: position 16,423 of record JANHGB010059841.1, read on the forward strand.
ATGCCACTGGGCAGGATGATAAACTGGCAAACAGAAAGGTTTTTTACAACTCAGAAGTCAAAACAGGGATTGAGTTTCTTCAGTGCCTGATTTTGTTCAGTTTGTTTTGTTTTTCTGTGCAGAATCACAGGAAGAATTTCATTCATTTTTAAAGCACATTGAATGGCACAACGTGCTTTAAATGGTTGAAAATGGTACCTATTTGTTTAAACTGTGATTAACACTGCAGAATTCAGTCTATCCAAATCTTGATGATTAATTGCACCTCAGTTAATTTGCCCATTGTATTTGCAATAAACCAGACTCTAAAATCTTACAGTAAATTAGTTAATTGTGATTAACAGTATCTCAGCAAGTTTGTGGCTCTTGGCAAGGTGATCCTGTAGCTAGAAGCCTGTAGCCCCTCAAGGCCAGGCTCAGTGAGAAAAACACCCCTTGCTGAGAAAGTTCTGGAAATTTAGCAGAATCTGATCTCAAGCCAGTGAAAAAGCTTGTTTCTCCATGAGATCTGGAGTAGGCTTTTCTACTACCACGATGTGTAGCTTGATTCTGCTGGATTCCCTTGGATTTATTGGGTGGACCTCCCCAAAACTAGGTAATATATCTTTTAAATATTCTGCTGTTCTGTACTCTGTATAAACAAAGACATAGTAAAGATTAATGATTTTTTAAAAAATTATTCCATAATTAGGTAAATAAAATACTGTTCTTTCTGTACTTTTAGATCCTGGAGTTTTACAAGTTGTCAGTCCTGAGAAACATGTTAAGCTTTGGCTTGCATCTTCTGAAACCCTGGAACTCATGGCAGGTGGTGCTTTGTACTACCTTGTCTCTCAAATTCATAGCCAAACAGGCTATGGTAGGACAGCTTAGAGTCAATCATTGGATGAGAGTTCACCACTGTCAATGAGAAAGTATCAAGCAGTTATTTGGAGCTTTGGGCTGGAATATTTTTGGAAGAAGCCCCTGTGCAAACTTTTATCCTTGGTCCATCCGTGGACACCGTTCCTGTCAGCTTAAAAGAGATGTCACAATGACGTTTGAAAACCATGGCACCCTTTAACTTAACTGAGAGGGGCTTTATTAACTGGATAAACTTCTGAGAGAGTGATATCACCTCCTTAGAGACAGTCATTCTCTCTTCTCAGATAAAAACACTTCCAAAAATTTTGGTGAGTTGCTGCAGACAGTGTTGATGTGAATGACATACATGGACTTCTGGCTGTTGTGACAATGCCACAAAATATACAGAATCAAGCAGTGTTTTATTCTACCAGACAGTAATAAGCATGTAATTATATTGTAATTAAAAAGCAATTATTCACTGGCAACTACTGAAGATGTCTTTAATGGTAATTCTGAGTGTGACTACCATGTAATTTGTAGACAGAAATAAGTGTGCAATTACCCTGTTAGTAACACAGTAATTACCAAATACATCCAAGCATCTTTCTGTTTTCTGACATGGAGTTACTGACACCTGCAAAGCATAAATTGCATAGCAGCTACATATGCAGCTGCCAGGTGATGTACAGTAGAATGAAAAGATGGCAAAAATTGTTTCAGGATTAGGGTCCAATTCATTAGCATAAAACTGGTACAACAGGTTAGTGATCAGTACTCAAATCTGAAAGACTTGACCAAGACACTGAAACCCACGCAGTCATACTGGCTTAAAAGAGCTATAAATTGTTGTGAATCAAACCCAAATCTTTGTATAGAATAATGGATACAATAAAATATATTGTCACAAGTCTGGTTTTAGGATCTTATCCGTTTCACATGAACTGATCTTACTCTATTCAAAAGAGAGAAGTTCTGTGGCTCTTATCAGAGAGGTTCCTATCAAAACCATTTTTGAGCAATGGAGCCTAGCTGTATGTGCAGCTTTGTATGTCAGTTTTTCACTTCCCTCTTATGTCATTGCTCAAATGACATTTCCAAATAATAGGTTTGACAGAGGTGGGCCCCAAGCAGAGGAACTTACCAGGTGAGTGAGAAAGCAGAAGCAAAGGCCCCAAGGCAAGAAGTGCCATAAACATTTCATAGAACACTGTGAATATGTTATTTTGAAGCAAAGGACATGTGAAGTTTGTGATTGATGCAGTTACATTTACTCTTGTGAAATGGACTTTCATGCCCTGTTCTGATGAAGTCCGTGTTTATTCCACTTAAGTGCAGCCTTAATCTTAGGTATGAGTCTGGAAGCCAGATTGACTACTTAGGTGCTTAAAGAAAAAGATATGTTTTGTAGACTGCCATACACTTATCAGCTTGGTCTTGAAACTTGTGCATCTAAATCACGTGCTGCACACAAAAAAATCCTGGTCAAAAATCACACTAAAGCATAATCAGATCTTAATTTTAAGAAGTTATGGGAACCAAAGATTAATATGATCTCTAACTATTCAGAAGGCTTGAATATCAGACTGATTTTATAAAACAGTCTATAATAAAGATCCAATGTTTGAGGTTTATTTATAATTATTTCCTCTAAAATGAAAATAGCGTTTGTTCTCCTTAAAGAAAGGAAGAAAGGAAAGAGAAACATAGGACTGCACAAGACCCCACAAATCACAAAGTCTAAATGCCAGAAAGGAAGGAAAGCAATTTACTGCAACTAATCCGGTATGATACAAGACAACACACTGTCATGCTGGCAAAATATAAATATTTCTATATCCATCTATATTTCACTTCCCTTCTTTGGTCTGGGAAACTAAAATTCAGTAACAAAACCAAGTATGTCTATTATTTAATCAGGCCTCTGATTTCAATTATTACTATCATTTTGCTTAGCAGTTGCCATCTCATTTTATATGCTTACAGAGTTTTTTCAGCAGTGCCAGAATACAGACACTTAAAATTTACAGCAAATCATTTAGTGTTCTGTCATCCATCAAGATTTATAGCAATACTGTCCAGAGATGCCTAAATCCTATATAGTGAAACATAAGGCTATTGATCACAAAATAGGATGATGAAAGGGCGACTGGGGTTTCTTTCAAGAAAGTTGTGGAGGAAAATGTGAATCATCTAAAAGGACTCATTTGAAAGCGGAGTAGGATAAGCCCTCCCTTCCACATTGCCATACTTTGGAGTGGTATGGAAAATTAAAGTTTCCTCCAATAGCTGTACTATGGGAGTGCTGCCATCCTTCTACTTTCTGTCCAGACTGGGGTGTTTCAGGGTGATTAATTGTTAATTGGCAAATATCAATATGCCCTGTAGCATATTTTGCTGAAAACATAGCAGCATTCCAGTGACAGCCATTAATTTTTGCTTAGCCTTGTTGGCAAAATCACACTAAGAATGGCATTCATGTCTTATAATTTAGACGAGGGTTTCTGGGGAAAACCAGCTTTCATTCTAGCTGCTGGAACTCTCTATTAAAACTTTGAATTAGGTATAAAGAAGAGTGATTGTTGCATCTGCAATACTGGATTGCACTAAGACAGCACCTACATATAAATACCTGACTATTCATTTGCCCAGTTAGGCATGTGCATAAGTGCTATGGAACTGACCAGAGAGTGATCTGGTCTCTTTTGTTTCTGCTGTTGATGTACTTCAGAAAAAATAAGGAAAAAAAAACAAAACCAAACCAAATCAAATAAACAAAAAAAGAAACCAAAATAAAAAAAAAAAAAAAAAAAAAAGAAAAAGAAAAAGGAAAAGAAAAAACAGAAGAGGAAAAGAAAGGAGAAAACTAACAAAAACAATGACAACAAAAAGCCCCAGCCCTAAACAACACAGCAAAAAACCAGCCTTGCTAAATGAACTGGCTTCCTGCCATTGTGTTACCAAAACAGCCAGAAAGACTTGAGTCATGACATGGACTTTTAGTGGCAATACAACTATTACACTGTTCCGGTTGCTTTGTTGTATTGTTACAGTCCAGTGGTTGTATTTCAGCTGCAGTGCTTTTAGAGTTGACATGGAGATGGCTGCTTTTGCAAACATCTAGAAAAAAACAACTGTTTTGGCACTAATGGATATCTCTGTAGCAATGCAAGCAGTGAGTTCAAAGGCTGATTGAGCATGAAAACTGAAGTATATAAAAAAGGAGGATAATATCAATTCTAGTTATTTGTGAATATTCACAGATATTCAGGAGGCTCACAGTGTCTTTTATTTAAATTTATTCAGAGCAACCATGAATACATGTAACTAGGTTTGCGTGCAGGATATGTTTAGAGAATGTGATTATTTGGACTCACAGTGCCTGCATGGCTTCTTCAGATTTTTAGTAAAGGTCAGAAAACATTACTGTGCTCCTACTTGCAGAAGTTTCCTTCCAGAACTGTGCTGAGGAAACTTACTCCTCAGTTGCCTGCTTTATTGCCTGTTATACAGATAAACAGAAACCTTCATTCTTCAGAGCCATCATTCTCATATCTTTCATGTGTACTAAACTTGCTCAAAAATATTTCATGGGGAAACAGTAGAAGAGCTTCATATCTCATACACAGTAATTGGTGTTCTGTTGAAATCTGAGGCTTTATCTTGGATTTCTAACACATCTTACACTTGCCAGGACTTCACACAAATAGTTTGGCAGGACTGTGTCTTTGTTGATATAACTTTCATTCCAGATGTACAACCTTTTTACTGCTTTATTCTCAAAACATTTATAGGTAGATTTATATATACATGAAAGTTCTGGTCTAGTCAAGTAGGGAATAAAAACTTTCTCAATCTTTTTAGGACATTTATTTCAGACTTTCTAGTTAAGAAGTCTTTATTCATTTTTTTTTAACTAACAAGACCTTGTACAAGGACTTAAATGGCACTACCTAGTCTTAAAATAGTCTGTGTCTTGTAATAGGTTTAGATAAAGAATTTTAATGTTAAACCGCTTTAAAAACATGTAGTAGTCATCCACTGTATTGACTCTGCATCTGTCCTACTTGAAACAAAAAACAACCCTTTTTTTGGCTACAAACTGCACCGTCCTGTGTTACCAAAATGTGCAGTAGAAATTTCAGAGGTGGCCCAAACTGTGATTGTGTTTGGAAAATTATTTCTGAAGGGTATATCTGTATAATCTTTGCAATGAAAAGAAGTAGATACCAAATTCAGGAAAGTTGTGTTTGCTTATCTCAGGGTCCAGAAATCATTCCAATCAGGTACCTGTTCGGTATGATTCCTGCATACCTGTTCCTTGCATGTCTGTGGTAGCCAGAAGATAGACGAAGGGTGAGTGGAGTAGGAAGGCAGCGGTTCATTGGGGTTGAAAACTGTTCATGATATGTACAGAGGGACTTCCGCATCTATGGTGTGACAGTAACACAGCAATCTTCCACATGGGTTGTACAATCTTCTGCTCATTGGCTTTCCACAGGGAGCTCACCTTGTACCCCAATGCTAGATTTCACTGCTGGCAGAAAAAAATTCAAAGGAAGAATGACCATTTCTGAGGTCTCAGCTGCTCTGGTAGAAACAGATACGTACTTGCATTGGTTGAAAATGGTGGTGAGGCAACAACAACAACCAAAAAACAATTCCTTCTCCATTTCTCACTTAGCCCAAATATAATGCAAGACTCATCAAGCCTGACTCAAACTTGTCCGTAAGTACCTGCAGTCTTGTGCCTCTTGGATCGGCTGCTAGGAAGCCCAAGCACCAAGCCAACATAGGTCTTCTTGAAGATGACATTGTTTTTCTTCTAAACGTCCTGTCAGTTTTGGAAGTCAAACCTTATTCTTCCCAAGAGTGCTGTTCCTCAGGAAGGAAGCTATACCATAAGGGAGTTGTCACAGACTGAAAGACGCTCATGGGGGGAAGTGTGGGGGCTCCAGAGCATTGAATAGCTCCAGGGAACTGGTTCTAATGAGTACAAAAGCCCACAGCAGACAGGCTTAAGTACACAGAACTTGGCATTGTTTTTAGGATCAAACATCTGTCAAAGAACTTCAAAGAAGCCACATAATAAGTCATTATTATTATTATTATTATTATAAATAGCTTAATCAGATCAGCTAAAATAAGAGCAGGCCTGAATTTCTACTGAGCCTTTTTGAGTTTAAAAAAAAGTTAATATTTTCATTCACATTTTTTTCCTCCCTTCTTCTTATGTACAAATCAGGAATTGTCTGTTATATTACCAAACATCAAGGTTGCTGGAAAACAGAGAAGACACCTGCATCCTTACATGCCCTAAAAGGAAATATAAGCTATACCACACACTGCATTACTGAACTGTCCATTTTGTCAAGTGTTAGTGTATAAATTTAGTAATGAAAGTGAAGCTTGTGACCATTTCTTTGTCTGAAATGTATCCACAGATAGTTCACTGTACTGTTTTGAATCTGCATGTGTCATTTTGTTATTTCTAGCTTATTCAGACTCCATTTCTTATCCTTTCCATTGTCTCTATGGAAAAAATGGATGAAATTGGGTCACTACTGTTCTCATGTCATACCCTGGTCTGCTGGACACCTGGGTTTTTAGGACACTGTAATATAACAAATGTAGCAAACCTTTTATTGCTTTTAATGTCAAAATCCAGTATCTTCAAGATGTTTCCCAATATAACATCCACACAAGGTTGATGGGACAGTTATTTTGAGCTCTTTTTCAGTTGATATTTCCCAGCTGCTTGTGTGGAACAGCAATGCAGTGTCTTCGAACAGCTCAAACACAGTTGCAGGGTCACATCCAAAGCCATCATACAATCTTATTCAGCCTGTTTTCCACATCTGAAGAGAACTGGTGCAATCATAAATCCCACATAACACAGCAATGCGATACACCCTTGTGACATGATGGGAGGGCAGGGTTTGGATTGTTTTTCTTCCTTTTAAGTGTTATGTGAAGCTTACTATAAACTGGCCTTTTAGTTATAGTTTAGCTCTGCAGAAGGGCAGTCTCATGGCAAGATTTTATCTTTACCAACATGCAAAAAAAATTCTTGCAGCTTTCAATATTTTTCTAAGAAATATTCAGGGTTATTTAAACCTTCGTTACCTGTATTTGGGAATCTGTTAAACAAAATTAAGTCTATTCCTAACATTAACTGAATTGACTGAATTAGCTTTCAGTGACTTATTAACTAAAGAATAGGATTATCCTACAGAGACAACCAAAATAAGCTTAAGAAATTGTTCCAAGAGTGCATAGACATTTGGATTTGCACAAACTCATGTGGGACCCTGGTTTGCTGGTCTTTACATCATTATCTGTAAGTAATTAAAATCAGTGAGAGAAGACTACTCATGGGTGTGTTTTCTTTTGTTTATGTACCTACATTTAGTATGCTTTTGTACATGAAGGTTCTTCGCTGGTGAAATATGGCACAGATCATTTATAGCTAGAGCACCTGAATAAGTGAGGTTCAGAAATGTAACTTGCCTTCTTGTCACAATCCCATTTCACTTCAGATTAAATTATATCAACGCTTCAGTTCTAGAAACTTTTTATATCACCAAATGTAGGAATAATACGCATTAGTTTGTTTGATCATGTTTTTTCAGTGATGCGGGCACTTGCACATAAAGCAACATGTATCATTTAAATAACTAAGCATTATAAGAGCTGGTTTATATTGTTCTGAAACAAAACACAATAAGAATAAGCCTGCAGACCCAAACCTTGTGAGCAGATTTGCTCAAAAAGGAAAATAATGTTATCCTCGAGACCCAAGCTTTTGAAGACCTGAAAGATCTGCAGTCAGGAGGCCACAGTAAACACAGGCCTGTCATGCCCTATCTGCTACAGAGCTGTTGCCAAAATGACCTCTGTTGCAATTAAGGAAACAAAACACTCAGGCTTGACCTAGCACTGATGACCTCTGGCATTCTCACCACTATACTGTGCCTAACTGATTTTAAGAGAAGTAGACAATGCACATTCAAAGCATCAGCAGTTTGTCAGCAGCACACAGCAAACACTCAGGCCACCATCAATTGCACATTAATGCTCTATCTTTCTTTTTCAAATTGGTTCACTTCTACTGATAGTAACTACAGTAGGAAGTACTTGGGAAAACAGTACGCACTGCCATAGGAGCTGAAAGTGAAATTCCTCTAATCTCAACCACATGACTAGTCCCTAAAATTAGCACAAAAAAGCTACATTAATAAGCACAGAATAACTTAAAAGGCCCTTGTACAAGTGAGTAAGATACCTGACATTATTTAAATATGGCTCCAAATTGATGAGTACATTTCACCTGGGTTATTTTGGTTTGGGCCATAATACAGCAAGAGGTAGGCAGTGAATCTGACTCTCATATTATTGATTAGTATGGTCACTTGACAGCTAAGCTTGAAATCACTAAAGGCTAAAAGATGCATAGTTTAATTCTGAGTGGAGCATCAATAGAACATAAATGACAAATTTTATTATAAGAGTACATAAAATAAAGAGGTGTATTGACATAAACACAGACAAGACTAAATTAGGTAAGGAGGACTAATTCACACCTTATTTGAGAGAGGTAGGATGTTAGTGAAAAGTAGAAAGAAGAAACATGTGCAGTGACAGAGACTGCCTAAATATTAGGGAAAAATAAGGTGCTGTTAATTCATTTCAGGACATCTTCTGCATTTAAATTTTAAAAAAGTACTTTTATTTTTTTTATTTTTCTTTTTTTTTTTTTTAAAGACCCTTGGTAGAATAAAAGCTTCTTGGCTGTAACTGAAACACACCTGATTGCTTTGGGAAAACAATAAGATCTGTTGTTATATCTGTCAGGATACAAGTAATGGAGACAAAGAACAGGTATTTTTCAAGAAGAAAACACTGTTAATACAGCCTGCATAGGAAAAATCTACATCCTATCAAGTAATAGAAGCAGTTTCCTCCACATACACCTCATCACTATAGTTTAATTTTGTGACATCATTAGTTTGTTGTACCAGCTTATCAGTCTTCAGTTGCTCTGCTAGAATATTCAGATTTCAGCTTCGGTAAGAGCAGAAAGACATGTGATAAAAAACAGAGAACAGTTATCTGTCTGTCAAAGGAGGTCACAGAAATACATCTGTCTTCGTAAGGTAGGAGTGAAGGTAAGAAAGTGTGGGAAATTAGTCCAATTGTAAAGTTAGAAAGCTGACATTGATGTGTAGTCACCATAGCAGCTCCTAAGATGCTCCAGGCTCTTGCCATGCAGTGGTTCACTGCAAAGTATGGCCTGAAAAAGAAAGGAAGTAATCCTTGACTTCCAATGTCCTGCCTCACTATGAATTGTTTTGAGTGAAAGAGGGAGGTAAGTAAAATGAGATATTTTCCCAAACTCCTGCTCAGCAAACCACTTAAAAACTTTCTGCTTAAGCCTGATGATCCTGGATCTCCCAGGATCATGAAATAACCCAAGTCCTTGGTTTCTTCTCAAAGAAGATGTAAGGGTCCCCTTGCTTCTAGTCTGGCTGTTCTTTCACTTGAAATCTTAATTCTAATAAATCTTACCTTGTATTTATCACCCATGTGTTTACAGTTCTATTAAAGTACTGTGTATGGCCATAGTTTTCAAAGAATAGTGCCCGCTACTGCTATTCACATGTGATGCAGCATTTAATCACAGGAAGCTGCAACACTCATCAATAGTACATTAAAATTGCTTTTTTTTACTCAGTTCTTGTCATTGGTAAGACAAACGAAGCCTCTCTAGTCTTCAGCCTTCTTTCAATTGATAACAGGCTACTTACAAAGAAAATATTAAACCTTGTGTGAAAAGTCTTCTGATTCAGATTAAAGAAGCATTTAATATCTTACCCTGCCAATAGCAAAGACCTCTGGAGGAAAGGAGAAAAAAAAGAGTGCAACAAGACAGAAATTAGTTTTCATTGGCTTTTAAGCTGCCGAATGTAACAAGGCTCTGTAACACTTTCATCAGCCATCAACATTTTGGCTCAGGGGTAAAAGACCTTTGATAGAGAGAGAATTCTCCCCAGACACATAAAATCAGAAAAACACTAAGGAAAGTTGACTTCAGAGATAATCTGCTGGTGCGGAATTTTAAGGAAACTGTCTTGTAATATCAATTCAAGAGCTTTTACTCATTAGGGTGGCTGGGGAGGGATAGATAATCTATCAGTGGCTTCACAACAGATCCCAAGCCATTGCTTGTTAACAGAAAACATTTGAGAAACACATGCTAAGGCACTAATGCAGTCTTCAGCTATTTTTTTCTGGCATCTCAGTCCACTGTGCTATAACATCTACCCTTGTGAAAGACAGTATGTTAAATCTGAACTATTCTCTCATTCTAACGGAAAGATATGGTGAGCTGCTGACTTTCCTAAAGCTATGGGACTGTATCTGTGATTAATTCACTCTAGTACTCCAGCTTTTTACCAAAGGGTAATATATACATAGAAAATTTTACATAAATTAAACAACTTAGTTTAATATAGGGTTGCTTTTTAAAAAAGACCGAACCAAACAGCAACTTATTACAAATTAATGACACAAAATATAAGACTTCAATTCACAGATCAAATCTGATCCACATCAGTAATAACCAAAAGCCATCACCAATTGATGTCTCTTTGCAGTTTCTGTGACAGCTATATCCCCAGGACAGGCTGAACATCACCAGTTCCATCTGGTGGAAGCAACATTGGATGAACAAATGCTAATTTAGTTCTCACATGCACTGACACTAGCATGAACCAGGATGCATTTAAAAAATTTAGCAAATCAAAGGCAAGATCAAAATTACATTGCTAGCCCCCAGGGCTACTACCAGAAGTACTCATTAATTCTGTATTTTCCAGAATCAGGTTTCTGTGGGACTCCCTGCTTATACTTAGCATAAACAGAAGTGTGTGAACCAAATCGATGATGCAATTTCTATGCTTAAATCTTGTCTTATTTAACAAGCCACTGAAGAAAATTCATAGCTTAGGAATTTGTATTAGTTCATCTTATAATCTCTTCTGATATCGTTCTAAATGAGGACTTCCTTCTCTTTCAAATTCAACACTCTTTGTTGAGAGAAATTCTGCATTGAAAAGTACCTCTATTTATCATTTTGCTGTAAATAGATATGGTGACTCATCATCATACTTCAACAGGAATCTATTGTAAAACAGTCACTGTCAAACATTCTTTCACTTGACCCATCACACAAAGAACAAATAAAACTTCCCAGAGGGAAGTAGTCATTCTCTCTTCTGAAGTTGCCTGAGGGCTCTCATTTTAGGCTGAAGCACATGGTATCTACCAGAGCGTGCTAAGCCTGCTTTCTGACCAGATCCTCATTTCAAGCAGTTCTAAAGTGTGGGCTGAAACACCAATGTAAGCAGCAGCTCCTCAGTTCTCTCTGGCTATGTAGCAGCATAAACAAACACACAGTCCAGCTTATAAATAACAGAACAGAATAATAAGGTGCTTTTAAACAGCATATAAATCAATGCATTGTGTGTCAAAGCAGCCTAGGTTGCATATTTGCATAATGTATTATTAGCCACATAATCAGGCTCTTTTAATTATATTTTTTTCCCCCAGAGAGCCAGAGATACTTTCTCACAGAAAGCCATATTAGTACAGAGATTCACACAACCATGTCACAAAGTGATTTTCTCATATGAAGTAATTCTTTGTTTTTGTATAACATACTATGAACATCAAAGAAGAAAATGGTTCCACAACAAACATATATAGCATACCATATGTTTGTACTCCCTAGAGACATAAAATGTACAAAAGGCATGCCTTTCCTATTGCATATATAAATTCTGTCTACTAATTGTATCTTAATATTTTAAAAATATATTTTAGTCCAAAGGTACCTGGCATCTTGTTTCTAGTGTCACTGCTGCACTCCCTTGATAGTTTAAATGGACATAGAAACAATCCTCTCCTTTCCAAGCGTATCTCATGGCTATCGTTTGAAGGCAAATATGAAGCACCTTGAAGTAACAACTTTGAATTGCTAGTCTTATTCATAGGTAAATAAGGAAATTTTCTACTAGGTGTGAATATCAGATGACTGCTCATTGCTTTCAGCTGTAATTAGAGTTGAAAGTACAAGATTGTCATGATCCCTCAAAGGCTGACAGAGTGCATGTTCCTCAATTCATCATGTTTGAAGGATTTTTCCCAGTTGGGTCATTATTGTCTTGTGTAGGGCAAGAAAGGTGCAATGTACTTTTTCATTTTGTTCCTTCCTTTTTTTTTTTCCTCCACCTTCAGAACTCTTTGAAGTTTCTCAGATTAAACAGGTGATGAAACTTCCACTTATAAGTTGAACACCTATGTTGCGTTAAACAAGGATTCTTAATAAAAGCTATATTGGTAATCAGACCAGGAAACAGATCTATATCCATCATCTTCTAGACAACATCTACAGAGTCAATCAATAACAAAAGCACTTTGTCAAAGTGCCTTTTTTTTGTAATGAATACTGAGCCTTGACAAGCATAATATTTTTAGAGCATTTATTTCGGTATTCACAAAATTTGGGGGAATGGAAAACCACAGAAAGAAAAGAATGGTCTCCCTTATATCACAAGTACAGTCCCTGTGCATTTTCCATCTTTTTTAGCTTGTGTAGAATGGAAACAAAAGTTATACTCCATTAACTTATGATACAAAACTATCAAAACAGAAGGCAATTTTTATTCATTAACAAAGTATATTGTACCGTCACTGCTATGCCCCTCTCTTTTTCAGCACTCCCTCCTTTCCCACTACATCTAAATTAATTTCTGTTGAGAGTGAAGAGGGAGAACATGATAAAGTAGGTGAATACATACTATTGTATAATATCCTGTTAACTTAGATTAACAAAAAACTGTTGGGAATTTTGCTGGAGAAAAGAATGCAAAACCCAGCCCTCAGCAATGACACTTCCTGCTAAAATGAAGTGTTGGAGTCAACACATGATTTTCAAAACAAGACTAACAAACAGCTTGACATGTCTTGGTAGTTCCAGGAAACTGCAAGTATATGAATCTTACTTCATGGCCTAACATATCTGTTTTCCATAAGCAGTATTTGTCCTGAGAGATGCTGTTTCTATTTCTGTATTTTGCTGTATTACTCAAGTCAACACAACTCTCTGAGAAGTACCTTCAGCTGCCTGGCTGGCCTTAGGAAGGTAGATGCATTTTCCACATAAATGAATCAGTACTTATCTTAGAGATGCATGTGAAGAAAAAGATATACTTACTTCTGCCTGATGTGGAACCTCAGAACATACTGTTAAAGATCTGAAAATACTAAGATAGATATAATGTATTTTTATTTTCAGTTGAATGTGACCTTTCAAAGCACATGTTATTTCTCCAGATGGCTTCAAAATGTGACATCTCTATTGTATAAGATCTAGTCAATAATCCACAGATTCCCAATGGCTCTTTGGAGAGAGAGAGGCTGGGGGAAAAGTGGACGGGGGAGGATGTAGGAGGGAGTATATGATTCTTGTGAAATATCAAATAAAAATAGGAATAAAGGCTTGTGCCAGAATATTTTACAAGTTTATGGAATACACTTTTCCTAAACCATACAGATGTGTCTAGTTATGTACTAACAACTAAAATACAAACCACAAGATTATGAAGAGGGCATGATTACTTTTTAAACAATTCAATGTGATATAGGCAAAGCTGAGTTTCTGTTTGCATAAACTCATCTTTCCTAAACCCAGTGTTTAATAAAGACAGAGAGTTGAGCAATTATTTCACGTACAAAAATAAACAGATAGCTATTAAATGGAACAAATATTTGGTTTTTAAAAAGAAAATGTTTTAAAATATTGCAGATATTTGCAAATGTTGTACATATTTACTTATCCTTGTTTAGCTACAGTATGATCAAATTGAAAATTGCCAACATTCAATTTAATTTCTTGTTTTGAATTCAGATAAGCAGCATTGAATTTTCCTAATTTGTTTACAGCTGCTGGTTTGCTTAACTGACAAAATACAGTAACCAGCTCAGAGCAGTCTCCACGCCACAGAGATATTAATGAGCTGAAGATGTTAGTGAAAACCTGAAAAAACAGTGTATCATATTTTTCTTTATTTTCAAATTATATTATAACTAGGAATGTCAAGCTATAGTAGTTCATTTTTCCTGTCCCCTGCATTAATTTCTCCTGAAGTTTTTCTCAGTGTTATACCTCAGTTTACAGGTTCCAGTGCAAAAGTAAACTGATAGAAATGCATCAAGGATAATCTATTTACAGTGGTAAATACTTTTGTCCTTTTTTGTTAGTATGAATAGTAGTTGGGACTTGTCATCTATTAGTATGACAACAGCAATGCTATGCAGAGGCTTGGCAGGCAAAGAAAGACAAAACCCATCCTTCAAACTTCTTACTTCTTTCACAGAATGTTTGACAGTGAATGGAGGAGGAAAGAAGGCAAAGTATCAGAGCAAACTTTTTACCAAGAGAAAATCCTAAAATAATAGAGTAAAATCACAACAGCATGCCTAGAAGATTTAGTATATTGGTTATGCCATAATCAAGCAATAGCACTCAAATCACAGCTGAGATTAGCAAGAGAATGTTTTCTAACTCACTAAGGTTAGTTGAGTCAACAAAATTGAAGTATCAATAGCTTTGCAAACAAAAGCAAAACAAAAGAGCTGAGACATGAGGGAAATAAACTTCATTCATCATGTGCAATAGTGTAGGTGTACTTCCACAGTCAGTGGCTTCAGCTGTGGACAAGTACCTGAATCCCACAGATCATTTAACTTTTTAACACTTGTTTAGCATTTGACCTCCCAGGAATTTGTTTAAGTGGGAAGTTAATACCAAGAGGGAGTCAGACATAGACATGATAAGGCAAATTCCTGCTTCCTACCCCAGAAATGGCTGAAAAGTTTCTAAAGCCAGGATACAGAAATACAGAAGGGAGGTAGAGAGAAACAGAGCAGGTTGGTAAAACAGCCAAACAATGGAACAAAGCAGTTCCAGGTCAGTTGAAATAGCCTTTAAGTTGATATAAAGCAAAATATCATCTATAAAAAAAAATGTCATCACCTTAATCTCCTCCTTGTAAACATTGTCAGAACTACATTTCATTCTTAGATGTTCAGCAACATTCGGGTAAATTGATATCTCTCCTAAATTTCATATTTTTACTTAGTAATTCATCATTCTACATATGATGCTGACACCGTCAAATGCTGTCGCATACCAATGGAGATTTTCCTGCCAACTAATAGTGATTGAAGAAGACACTTTTAATAGTATTGCTACAATAGAAGACTCAAGAATGCAACTGTGAAGTAGATAATCAGCTACCAGTGACAATAATTCAATGATTTTCAGGCAGTTATTGCCAGTTGTTTCTCTTTGTGCCTTCAGGAACCATCACTGGAAATCAAAACTCTAAGTTGCAGGATTGGATAGCAAATGGTTTCTGTGAATATAATTGATACAATCAGTAAATCACATGCATTTTTATTTTTCTGATAAGCAAGTATTGACAATTCCTCAAATAAACCAGCTGAACTTCTACCTAACCTTAATACAGTTCACTGTTTTCTAATGACTTTATTGATTTCTTTGTTAGGGTGGTCAGGGAGTGGTATTTGTTTGGTTTTTAAAGGAACAGCATAGGAAAACTGCTAGTCGAGTATTTCTATGTTTAGTCAAAATTGAATAAATTTCCTTCTCTGTTTCATGTTCTTTATATATCTGTGTCATAAGCTTCCAATTAGAGCTCATAGACACATTCTTTTCAAACCAAAGAGATAAAGCCAATATTAGCCTGGTTCCAAATCCATGCTTTGAAACAGATTTCCTGTTAAACCTGACATCTAAACATTTTAGTCACTCTTAGTTGAATTGACTTGTCTCTTCAGCTCATAAAATTTAATACACATCAAATTAATTGCAATATGTCAGGGAAGAAAAGAGGAATTGCCTAGGCAGGATAGCTCAAAATCTTTCTCATCATAAGAAACATGAGAAGGATGTACCCCAAATTAATGTTAACTGCTAACTAATGAAAATCAAAATGGCAAAGTTATAGACAAAAAGGACAAAAATATTTAATACAAAAATATATATAAAATTTATATAGTCACGTTACAGGTACATAATGTATGAATTATTTTAACATCAAATGCATACCAATGTCTCTTATTCCTATAGTTTACAGGGTTTAGTCCTTCCTGTAAGTGGAACAGTAACTAGTCAGTTTCTGAATACAGAAAACAAGAATATTAGCAACTCAGAAAAATGTCCACATAGGTTCACTGAAAAACCTTAGTCAGAAAGGAAATGAAAGAAAGACAATGATAAATATACTAATACAAGCTTCAGTATAGAGGGAAACACTTCCAGTAGTTCTTTTTCATAAAGCGGTCTGCTAAACCAGCAATGAAGCATCCAGTGAAATTGGAGAGAGAGCATTTTTTAAAAATGTTGAAAAGAAATCCTCTACGTGCACAAAATTCACCTGTAGGAGTCTTTACCACAAGGGTGGCACTGAGGTCAAAATCTTAGAGCGATCTTACACAGGACTGAGCATTAATAATAGGACAATGAACAGCTGCACTTCCAGATAACTGACATTGGCATTAACTAAGTCTAGCCTTGGTGTTATTAATCCTCAGGCTTCTAAGCACTACTCATCACCTGAGTGGTTAGGATCAAATAAGAAACTTTCCCTGTAAGAAGGCTATTGACCACTGCAAGTTCTTAATCTTGTCCCTAAACACTTGATACTGTCCAATTTGTACTATGGACTGGTTTGAACAAGTATAGTATGTCCAATATTATTATATTTAAAAGTAAGGTATGTATTTAATTTCTGATTACAACCTTATTTGTTGATAAAACTTATGTCTTCTATTTTCAAAACCTATTACAAAATTCAGAACCCTTTTATCTACAGCTTTAATTATAATAGGCTTCTTATCAAAAAGATTTTGTATGACATGGTTTTCTTCTCCACTAGTTTTTTTATATATTCAGCTTAAATCTCATTTTATATTTACCCATCTGAACTAATTTAGTGTACAACTGTACAAAATGCATAGGAGAAGTAAATGTAAGGAACTTATTTATTACATATTCATTTATTACAGTACCCTCTTGGTCAGGACAATTTCCATTAGTATTTTCTGGGGGAAAAAATACATGTAAATGAAAGCCAAGACATAGTTCTGCATTATTTTCCAAAACTTCAATGTTAATGAAAACTACTGATTTCTGTAACGAGCATTATAAAAATTTCCCCATTTAACAATGATAATAATAGAACTTAGGCTGACTAACATCTAATTTTTTCTAGACTAACTTTGAGCCTGACAGCAATTTCCTTCTCCTCTTACACATTCTCATATTACACCACTTCCTCTATTTTGTTCAGCTTAACCTGTATATTTAAGTAGTACAACAGATCCTGACCACTAATAGTTGCAACCTATCTGTGGTGCATTTACTGACAGCCTCTGGTCACAAGTGATGATTGAACTTTTACCATCAAAACCACAACACTCGTCTTTTACTAGTTGAATGAAAGAATATTGTTAGATACAATAAAGTAGTAGATTACAGTTATTGTGGAAAGCAAGTCATGTCCGTGTAAACAAGGTCAATATATCTTGCATTTTCCAAGATTTAGCACATTCTGAGTCACGTGCTAACTGTCTCTGTGGTCTTCAGGAGTTTGTGTCTCTTCCTGAAGCCAGCTTTATTATGAACTGCAGCTGTCTTAAAAAGCGTGGGACCATGACAGGCCTTATTTACTGTAGAATGGCACTGTCCATCTCCTCATGAATGTTTTAGCTCCTCTTTTTGTTTCACTGGCTGCACTTCACTGCCAGTGAAATAGCTGTTTCCTGTGTGCCTAAGGAAGAGAGCTATCCGCATTTTGAAATGCTTGCAGAACTTCTCTGCACAGCAGACCTGGGCCACAGAGAATCTTGAGGCAAAGGTCAGGAGCTGGAACATGGGTTGCTGTCCTCTGAAAAGCTGGTCTCAAGACAAGGAAAAGTTTCATTATTCTGAAAGCTTGTGTTGTTTAGGAAAGATGCGGTTTTACTCCCTTCCTGACTAGCTTTTCCTGAAAGTTGACAGCTTCATCACAGCTCCTCTGTGCATTGGAGCTGGTCCCCGCTGTGGAACCTATTCCTGGTTTTGTGTTACCACAGACAGTGCACGTTCCAAGAGATTCTTCAGGGATTGGTCTAATGGCCCTGCAATTTATTGTGAGATGGTTTTAAACCATACAGCTTTTTCTTTAATTTTTTTTTTTTTTTGCAGTTCTATGGCAAAAGAGAGGAAAGAATGAAATACCAGACAAAAATGATCTTGCCTAGGTGCATACTGTGGAAAACATTGATAGACAATGTGTACTTATGGAAAACTCAGCTACCAGGTGCTGAAATATTTACTTGGATGTACAGTAAGCTATGAGCCACTCCTTTTCTCAGAATCTTACCAAGGCATCATGACACTCTCTGAAGGCAAAAAACACTCACACGATTTGCCTTCAACATCACCTGTGCTAACAGACATTTGGGGCTTTCAGAGTCCTCACAGCATTTTAAGGTTGCAAGTGGGCTAGCCAAGTTAATTCCTTTGGACCACATCATTCATAAAGAAAAACAACATTCCTTTTCAAACAGCTGAGGCCTTGATTTTTTTTTTAAGTCCCTCAAATGTATAGACATGAATACATTTCTTTTTTATGAGCTTTCTGGCTTTCACTGTAATACTATTATAATGTTCTTTGACAACTAACATTACTAGCATACCCAGCTCATTGTTCTTACCTTATGAGTTTTCCAAAATAACATTAGCCAACTAGCTGGGCAAAGTGTATAATGTAATTATTTACATAAACCTTTCAAATCTGTAGGAAGAAAAAATGTGAATCATGGTGCCACAGGTACTTATTGTCACTTATACTTAAATACGTTTGAATGTTAGACATAATCACAATGGTCAGTAAGTTTAATGATCCTGAAAAATATCGATGATATTTGCAGAAATAGTTGATAGACATCCACGGTTTGTTTCCTTACTTCCTATTCATTCATAATAATGGCAAGTTGCCTGCTCAGGGGCTGCTCAGATTCCTATGCCTGACATGAAATGTAGTGGGTTTGTGTAAGTAGCTTGCCAGAAAGGAAAAAAACGTCTTTTTGATAGTGCCCTATCATGTGCCAACCCTGCCACATTGGTGCCACATGCTTCTTTTCAAAGGATTATATCAGCCCATATTTAGCTACAGAAAATAGCTTACATATTTCTTGTAAGCAGCATATTTTCAAACCAGAAGTGCTGTGTATAGCTGATTAACACATAATAATAAGAATGGCAACTCCTAAATAAACAGCATATGAGTATTTACCCTCTACCTCAATCAAGAAACAAATAGGACTTGAGAAAACATAGGTGCAGTAGATGAGCCTAATACACAGGATTAAAGCCTATGGCAGTAATTACAAAGTTTATTACTATCCCACAACTTCTGGCTAACTTGAATTTTCAAATGGCTGTCGTTTTGATGTGGTATCCAAATTGCTTGTCATCCATGATCATTTTATGCAGATCTGCCTCTGCTTGTGCAAGGTACATTCTTCAACCCCTTTTCATATTCTTACATGAAAAAATGAAGTATAAACAACACCTTGAAGGAGGTGCATGTGAATGTGTATGAGAAAAGAACCCTTTCTAATTAAAAACTTACCAAAACAAAATTGTAATTGTTTGCAATCTGTTCTTGGAAAGCAAGTTAAGGAAACAAATTTTATCTATAGCACGAAGTAGTCACCCAGCTCAATGCACTTCTGGATAGAATTCAAATATTTGGTGATGAGAGCAATTGCAGAACTTATATAATGGGAATTAAGCAGGTCTCTTCCACTTCTAGACAAAAGGTGCCTAAAGTTGGTCAGTTATGGTGACATACAGCATCAATCTCAAACTAGCCTTGATCTCAAGTGTTATCTGCACATTATTTACACAAATTATATGAATACACATCTATATTTGGAGCAAACACAGTCCTGAGACAGATAAGTGAGTATCTGAATGGAAGAATAAGTTATACATACTTGTACATCAAAATCCAAACCACCTGCTTAAAAGGCAGAACATTTGAAACTTTGTTTTGAGAAGAGTCCTGTCTACTTTAATGCAGTACGAATTTTGGCTGTGCTCAGGAAAAAATTGTTGTATCTAAGTCTACAATAAATTTATGTTAGTCAGATGGGAGAAATATCAAATGCTTCCAAACAGGAAGGATGTAGTTTATCCCAAATAGCTCAGTGTTTAACCAGTCCTTCCAATATCACTACAATGATATCATTTCCCTAATATCATTACAGCTGTAACTGCAAAAAGATAAAGTATTTGTTTACTGAATAGTCACATAAATGCTGACTATTGCTTTACATATTTAGTCTTTCGACCTTCTTGTTCCTTCTCTGGCAGATTCCCAGAATACCCTCTACAGTATCTTGCAAGTTGTCATCTGGCCCAAAACAAAGTTCAGTTGTTCACTTATTCTCCAGAGCACATGAAACTATTTGTTCAGAATAGATTTCTCACTAACACGAGTAGTCTAAGAGTTAAGAATCAACTCTCTACAAGGCACCACTATTTTTAGATATTACAAACTCCTGTTACACAGTTTCAAAAGTATTAGCCTTATCAGCTTTTCCTTAATGGAAGCAGCACTTATACAATTATGTCCACTGTCTCCTAAAAGCTTACAATCTATACAGTGAGGTAAAAAAAAAACAACCCTGAAATGCTTGCTTTTCTTTTCCATCCAACATTCTTATTTCAGTAAAACTGCATTGTACACTCAACGGTAACAATTACCACATGCCACTAAAAGGCCAGACTGTAACCATTATTTTTTCAGCTTGCATTAAAATTTTAGCACAAGTACTTGAGCAAAACATAGGTTTCCAACTGTCACAACAGGCACACTGTATGCAGTGGTCTATTAAACTAATAAAGATTAGTAAACTAAGTGCAAAATTGCATAATGCTGTTGGACTACTAAAATGTCTTCTAAAAGTATAGCACTTATGATGATGTCACCCTATTGACTGCTGTGAAAGAGCTACTTTTCCTGAAAGCAGAAAGTACTTAAATTCTCACAAGTCCCAGCTCTTGGTGTGATAAATGACAAACATCTGGATTCAGGAGCAAGTCTTTGCTCCCTAAGTATGTGGAACATCAGTGCAAGGACTCCAGAAAATGGAGAAAGGGCTGATGGATTTGGGTTTTCTTTTCCCCACACTGAAAAGCACATGTTAAGCATGGCTGAAAGCAGGTTGTATTAAAATAATGAGCATGTTTTCTCTGCTTATGGCTAGGTAGGAAATCTAGAAGACATTCACAATGTAGAAGGTAGCAGTCATGCTGTAAAATTTTACCAGTATTTTCTACTGCAAATTATCTTGATATGTGTATATTTACTGGACATATTTTCTTATAAAAATCATATGCATTTTTCTTGAGAAGCATAATGATATTTGTAAATATGAGATTAGTTAAGTTCCCTCAGTTTGTCTTGAACTTTGCTTAGGAGGGAGGAGCTGCACTTGCTCAGTAAGTCTGCTCCTTCTCCTGTTCCTCCCTATCTGATTACTGACCTCTCTGGTACGGTTTAAGTGCTAGCCCCTCATTGTTATAGTTGTATCTTTATGCAAGCAGGAGCAAGAAGCAAGCAGGAGCAAGAAGCAAACAGAAGCAGCACCTATGATACCTATAAATGATGGGCCTTTTACTTTATACTAGGGATCAGATGACTTCAGAGTATCCATGCCCTACAGCAACACCTATGACATTTAATTGCCTCCAGCACAGCCAACAGGTTGTGAGAAACAGTCACCTTATATTATCCTTGCTCTTTCAGAGCTACCATATTGTCAGCCTAAAGGCAGTAAAATAGCTGAGATAACACACAAGTCCTGCCTGTGTCTTTTCTCATATTGCACTTAGTCAACCTGAAGCTGCAGCCACAGCTGAGCATCAGATAAAGTTTAGAAAGCCAGTTCTCATAAAGACAAACCAGTAGAGCTTCAAAAAGCTGACAATACTCTCACTTCATTTGAGCTCAGCACTGAACCAGGGCTTTTTCAAACCACCTGTGACTCACCTCTGCAATCACCAGGTTCCAAAGTGCTCATACCAGTCTTACCAGGGCACCACACTGGTGTGAGACAGCTGTGGGACACTGTCAAAGTGCTGACACCCCTTTTTATGCTGTGCAACCACATGTCCCAGAACAAGTTAGTCACTAAATTTTAGAGTTCTCTTTGTGGCATAAACAGACTAATGAGAATTCCACCAGAGAAAATACCAAAATGCTAAAAAAAAAATAAAAATTGTAATGACAAATGCTTCTTGAAACTGCCCTTAAAATTGTGTCCTGCATTAACTTAGCAGCATGATCAGTTACTTGCTTTGTGTAAAATGGATGTACTTGTGTACAGGCACACAGTCCAAATTTCAGAGGAAAAGCTGACATTAGTATCCTAATGTTCAATCTGTCATTCATGCAGCTGAATTCTGTATGCTAAAAACACCTTTCTCCATTAAGGAAAGTAGTAGCAAATTGGCTGATTAGCATAAATGTACAACTGTGTTGTCTCTTAAGAGCTATTATCATGCTTTCCAAAGGTAGCTGTTTCAGTTGTTAAATTTATGAATTCTTTTGGTTTTTTCTATATAAATCTTGTCACCTTTATCACACATAATATTATTCCCAATAGGTAAAAAAGCCCTGAGCAAATATAAAATGAACTTTTTTTAAAAAACTATGAATCTTGAGGAAAAAAATACAGCAACTGAGAAATGCAACTAGTGTTGGTAACAGTCTCAAATAAACCTCAGATTAGGAAATTTACAGAATTTAATCCAGTGAAATTTTGTTATGCCTTGATGCCCACTACATAAAGCAAATAATAAATTACTCTCTTCAATCTTTCAGTTCTAAAATAAAATAGTGCCCCACTTCTGGTATAGAATGACCAAAAAAACCATATTGATGTTCATAAGTGTATTCCCCTTCCAAAAAGCCTCTTAATAAATAACCAGACCATTATCACTGAAATTCAAATGTGCCAATCAGCTGAATTCAAGAGGCCCTTTCCCATGAAAAGTCAAAGAAGCCCTAGCACAAGTCATTTCATTGACTTAAATAGAACCACTAGAATAAGTGAGAATGTCCCAACTGGGCCAAAGCTTTCTCAGCACTCCATTGTAAATTATAAAAAGATACACGGTGCTATATATCTGTGCCATTAGGCATAGTTCAGCTGTTGAAAATTGTACTGTTGGTAACTCTTTTATCATCCAGTGAGAATGTGTCTAAGATAATGAAATCGTACATTACCCTTTGAGATTTACAAATCTGACACCACATGCAGTGTCTGCTCTCCCTTCTTTAAATTAATATATAGGGAGACATCTCTTTGTATGCTGAAAATCTTTTCTCTCAGCTCTCCGTAATTTTAGAGGTCATTTAATGAACACAGTCATGATTCGATAGAATCCTTCTCCCATTGTCACTAACCTAATAAGTATCTAACATTTTAGGTAGTACTGTGCTATCTGTATTACTGCTCAATGAGGCTGCCACTTATCCTGAAGACAAAAACCAGGCTGGCAGGGAAGCAGCAGTTTGGCATAACTTCACATACTTGCCTGTTGGAGAATTTCAAATCACTCTTCATATCTTTAGTGAGCTCATTCATTCAGGGGAAACAACTTGGGTTTGGCAACTGATTTTGGGGAGTACATATTTCTCTCATGTTCTAGGGAGTACTGACTTGTGCCTTGGTATCTGATCAATGTTTATGTGTACCTGATGAAGGGCAAGTAAAGAAAGGAGACAGACTCTTCTCAGCAGTGCCCA